>JACEVL010000128.1:2430828-2680828 GCA_020284085.1 Aporrectodea caliginosa | reverse complement strand
CTCTGTGCCCTCTTTCAAAATTGCAAGACGACTCAGCCTCCTCATGTCTATTGGTTGCAAGTAGAAACGCCAAATGCATTGGCCTCAACGTGTAAAGGCTAAGCTGGGCTGCGTGTAAGAGAGTAAAAGGAGGAGGAAGGCTTAGAGAGCGCTTGCGTGTATTGTGAAATATTGCAAATTGACCGTTATGAATAATGTATGAGCTCTGTTTTGGGTGCCATGCAGTGTTAGGCCAAAGAAGGGAGGGAGGGGTGGTAGATGAGCTTTGAACCATCTTATGTGGCCGATAATGGTGGTCTGTTTTATGCGATGATGTCATTTGACCTTTGACCTTATCGTTATAATGGGACCATGAGAATTATCGTTCAACCCGCACTATGGTGCAAATTATTGTTCAACCCGCACTATGGTGCAAATTATTGTTCAACCCGCACTTTATTACCTACTTTCATTCATTCTGAGAATTTATGTAGCACCTCTTCAAGATATCTACTCAGATATCTACTCTCTGTGCTAGCCTATTACAATGTTAAGTGTCATTATGAACAAAAATATTATGTCAGTTAGGCCCCACAGAAATTTGCGCAAAAAAATTGAAAAAATTGCGCACCAAAAACGCTAATTTTGCGCACATTTTGCTCACATTAAAAAGTGGTAAAATGCGTTATTTTTTGTGAATCAGTGTACCAAAGTAAACTTATTTAACAGTGTTGTTGTTATTTAGTGTATAGTTTGGGCTTCCTAGAAATTATTGATGCTTGCAGAATTTTTGCACTGACTGACGATTTTTATATAATTATGATCAATCACCAAGTTACACAACGTGCAGAATAGTAGCCCTCCATCTTCGTATGTAACACCCTATGAATTCATTCGCTCGATCACGAACCAACACGGCGGTACAATGCAAAGTCACGCACGCAGTTGCGTGACTGCTTTGGGCACACACCGTCTAACGAATTTTGTCGCATTGAAGTTTTAGAACTTTTATACTCTGAGTCTGCATTACTAACAGAAACAGCTTCCTACACTACTTATAATTCCTCTAAAACTTCAATGCTACCGTCCCATTCCGTTGGAGCCATTCTCAATTGCCGCTCAACGCTGTCGTTTCTATGTTGAATTTACCACGCGTCGCAGTGGCTATTTTGCCATTTAAAGCCCAATTGTGTAAATTACGAACACAAATTACGAACCAGATGAAGAAGACAGCGATCTGTTCTGGTATTTTGCGTGGAAAATTGCGCACATTGCTAATTTTTGCGTCGTTGCGCGACAGTTAGATTTTTGCATGAAAATTGTGCGGCGCAGAATCGCGAATTTCTGGAGGGCCTAGTCAGTTAGCAAAACAATGCACAGTAAGTTAGAAGTCACCTGTGGCTGGCCAACACACATGTGTGGAACCAACCAACGAATTCCTGTCGAAAGCTAACAGATGGCATGAATGTTCAGAATCTGTGAGCCAAGTTGCGCCGATAGAGTAGAGCGGCCACAGGTGACATCATTCGCAAACACGACGACGCTACCGACGAGCAGTCCCTCACTAGATGAAGATGACACGTGTCCGGCTATTCGTTTGAGTACCCAGAAAAAGGCATATTCATTGTGTGTCGGTCGGTAGATTGAATTGCCTGCAGTGACTGAAGGTCGAGGTTATTTGAATGGCCCGCGTCAGTTGTCCTCCACCGAGACGAAAACACTTAGCTACATGAGGCGTACACGGTCCGTATGGCTCAGGCTCGACCATACATCTGAAGGATGGGCCTGATGCAGTCACATGGGTCAAGGTGACTTTCGAACGAAATATCCTCAAACGCACAAAATCCTTGGCAAAACCGACGAATAAGTCGAAATGATGAAGAAGTCGATCAGTGACCGACATGGCCGATGACATGCATAGAACATGTATGTTTACATATTTCGCATCAGCGGCTTTTAAACCCCCACTTCATTTTTTTTATCTGATTGCTTTCCCCTTGACCAAAATTGATCTATAGACCCTTACCTTCAAACTGGTACTGAAAAAGAACTTAAGGATCAATTTGAAATGACTGGAGCAAAATACACATATGTCACATAGGCTGGAGGGGTTTCGAACCCCCGACGCCTCATATTTGATCTGAATGTTTTCTCCTTGGACCAAAATTTATCTATAGACCCTTACCTTCAAACTGGTACTGAAAAAGAAACTTTAGGTTCAATTTGAAATGTCTAAAGCAAAATATACATATGTGACCCATCTCCACAAAACCAGTCGGAAGTCGGATTTTTTACTTTTGGAGTAT
The DNA here is from genome assembly GCA_020284085.1 of Aporrectodea caliginosa. Lineage (NCBI taxonomy): Eukaryota > Metazoa > Annelida > Clitellata > Crassiclitellata > Lumbricidae > Aporrectodea > Aporrectodea caliginosa. The sequence continues at coordinate 2,678,543 of JACEVL010000128.1, read as the reverse complement.
GACACACCATTTTAAAGAGGAACACCTCCTCTATATAACAACACCAGAATTATAATTCTAGCTCAATCCTAACTGTAGTTATAGCTAAATAACTACATGGATGTATGAAAACTGTTAAACGGAGAAAAATGCGTCTAAAGTTGGCCGTCGGGATTTTCACGATCATCATCGGTTGTCAGTAGATAATCTTGGAAGAGTGCGTTCAATTTGTCCGTGTCTGACTTCGTTGAATTCAGAAGCTTCGCGATAATTATAGTCAGGCCTTATCTTAATTTTGATTGAAATGAATTATTATTTATTTGACCAGCAAACTCGATCTTGATTCTTTCAAAACAAAGTTGAAAACAACGCGTTGCCTCTTATTATTGATTTCCATTATTCATAAGGTCACTGCGCACGCCAGTTGTACGCGATGTTCATGCGCGTCGGCCTCAACCTGAATTACCGACCAATCCGATAGCTCCCAGCTTCAGTCTAGTCACGTGACAGCAACCTGATTTAGTTTTGTTTAAGCGTGGGACCTATTTTTGAACCATGCTATTGGCTGAGTTTGAATCGAACACGGTTATTATCTCGACACCATTGGCTAGACGAATAACAGAGCTTTCAAACGATACCAAACATCAAGGTTGCACTGCTAAAAATAGAATGGATAAGAGCTGGTAAAATGGCGTAATTTCGGTGCGTTCGCACGAAATTTAAAACCATGACTTGTACAAAATCATCCAAATAATAACCTTAAACGTTATTTTTTCTCAAACTTTAATGCGTTGTTGTATAAAATATATATTTTTAAATAATAATCTGTAAAAATCTAAGAATTGAAAAAAATTGACTTTGATCGAGTTTTTGCTCGTTTTCTCGAAACGCAATATTGCGACTTGCGACTGGTTTCGTGAAGATGGGTCACATATTTCACATAGGCTTGAGGGGGTTTTGAACCCCATACACTTCATTTTTTTATCTGAATGCTTTCCCCTTATTCAAAAATTGATCTATAGACCCTTACCTTCAAACTGGTACTGAAAACTAAACTTTTGTATCAATTCGAAATGACTGGACCAAAATTCACAAGCCCATAATAGGGTGACCGGCGAGATGAGTCCTATGTGACTTCACCGGTAGCCCACCACTCGGTTTGTAAAATTTGTGTATTGTCATTTTGCTTTATTTTGTGGTGAATAAACTACTTACTTACTTACTTACTTACCTAATACGTTATTTCTGGCAGCAGGCTAAAATGCAACTGCTTTCATGTCATACAGCATGCATCTTTGAATTTTGTGGCCATACCACAACTTACATATATCTTACACTACTTTAACAGTGTTCACATTCTAATAATTAACCACACAATACTCAAATCGGTCTTCCTAAGCTTGGAGAACATATTATAACATCTCTTTTATCCACAGTTTCAACAAAGCAGTTTATGTACCGGGTTAGTCCACACTCTTTTAAATAATCGTACGTACTACGTTGCATACAACAAACCCTTAGAAGCTAATGAATAAACAACGATGACTTAAAGTCCAGCGAATGGAGAATTATGCATAAAAATCAACAAACTGAGTGTGAAGCATAAAATATCCAAGGTAATAATCAACAAACCTTTAAGACTATTGATTGTAATAAGGTTGAGACTTGCCATGTACTCCAATTTCTGTAAAACAAATTATGTAATAATTATGAGGTACCAACACAAACTTTAAAGTCTTAATGGTTTAACTTTAACTGTAAGCATCAGCATTAGTTTCAGCTACAGAACTCCAATTATGGAAGTGCATGACTAAATACTGAATACCTCTGATACTCTCTGTCTTTGTGCTTTGTCTCACAGCCTGACTATGCTTTTACTGAAGATAAGAAGCTTTATTATGTATGCAGTGTCAAAAAAATATAAAAGGATGGCTTTACTCATCATCATCATGATCCATGGGCCGAAGGTCCGTAGGTGTCAAATGCACATGGGGAGATGGTTGAATGGTAACATGCTGGCACGAAGATCAAAAGGACGCGAGTTTGATACCCGCCAGCCCTGTAAGGTGGACTCAGCCTTCCACTCTCTAGTAGGGCTGTCAACGGGCTCCCGAATACTCGGGCCCCGTTCAAAGGGTCAAACCCGGGCCTTTAAATCAATACCCGAAACCCAACTGAAGAAGCATAATACGTTAAGTCGGGCTCAATTTTAAAAGCTTTGTCGCGTTCCGCGGTTGAATAATAGACACTGTCTGTTGCGTGTGAATCTTGGGAGTTGTATGGACCAGCTATAGTAGTGGATTAGTCATCGGCACGGAGGGCAGTTGGCACCTGCATCTGTTTAATTGCCGACTATTCTAAGACCAGCCTTGGATCCTATAATAATAAGGGTTATTATGCAGAAGTCCTTGGACCAGCTTACCACCTATAGCGGACGCACAAGCCAATGATGACTAACTTTCAATTACACCTTATTGCAACGACCTCTTATATATAACTAGACAGAGCTTCCTAGGTTGAGCTCAGTGACCTCTTATATATCTTTGTGCATATATCTAATAAAATACAGTCTTCTGCACAAAATAATTTTCCATTCTAAGATAGGTTACTTAATTTATTGACTTGATTTATGGCGGATTGACGGAAAAATACAAGATCTCGTTTAAAGTTACAACACAAGATCTCGTTATTTTCCGCCATTCCGCCATTGCTGTTGGTCTAGTTTTCAATAAAAGTTTGAGAAGTTTATCAGAATCTATTCCATTGTTTTGTATATTTAACTGTCTAATCACGTCAGTGAGGTAACTTTTAAACTTTTTAAAATAAAATGTGCATCAGTTAAACTATCTAGCAGTAACAGGTAACTTAGTGAATTATAACTACAAGCAACTAGCGAGCCATCAGCTGCCATTTTATATGCTGATTTTACATGTACCCAAAGGCCCGTCAGTCCGTCATTGGAAAAATACTTTAGGAAAGCCAAAAATAACTTTCCAACGACGGAATGACGGGCCTTTGGGTAGGTGCTGAAAATGAGATCAGGCACCCGGGCCACGTTTTTCTAAAATTTTGACAGCCCAACTCCCTAAGGGACGACTGTAAAATAAGCAGTAGGACAGATGGCTGCCTTGGAGGCTGCCTTACAGTTAAATTCGACTCCTGTTAAGTTTGTTATCATCTGTTACTACTATATTGTGTAATCTTACTCCATATTTGTCAGTTTGAATCAATAAACGAATATTATTATAATTATTTTTTTGCCCTGAGGTATACAGGATCCCTCAAGGACTTTAACATTATCTATTGTAGAAAATAAATTGCCCGGAACGGCCCTATTCACCTGTCTGTACGCCGGCGAAAGTGCCCCCAAAGGCTACAGCATAAAATGTTGTATCATCAGGGAGATACATTGGAATAAAAACATTCTTTCTTGTGGGTCTCCCATTATGGTGCCTAGCTTTTGTACCAGGTCCGAAAGGAAGCTCAAACCTTGTTGTTGATCGGACCCAGAGTTTCAAAAGCCAAAGGGACCAAAAATTTCGTGGAGGACAGTTTGTTGTATTTGTCAAGTTTCCGGGCTGACGCTTTCTCGGCCATTGCGCCAGCTGTCTGGAAGGTGTCCGGCAGGTAGGAAGTGGCCAAGGTGCCTGTTATGGTCGTATCTCAGATGAGGCATCACCCAACGCGCCAAGGGATGAAGGCGAGGCCATCTGGTCTTCTGCCATCTGTCCTCACGAGGCCGCTGGCTCCTTTGTAGATGGATAACCAGTACAGACCAAGCCCAGAAAGACCAGATCATTCAAGAGGCACGTCTTGGCAAGCGACCCGGGCCCAATGTGCAATAGAGCCCATAATGACCATCCGCCAACACCGAAGCTCCATAGGGGCACCCATGCGGTTAGCAAAACGCGATTCCCAACCACAGGCCACCGCCACCCTGACCAATTCATCGTCCAGCCTGAGCCCGCAGCTTGTGACAGGGAGGGCCAGCAACCAGTCCTCTGCATGGGGACACCGCCCTGAGGCATGCCTGATTTTTATTATTATTATTGTTATTATTATTATTATTACTTGTTTCCACAGTCCCTGATCCTCAGCTGCTATGCTAAAGCTGTGCAGATCTTGTTTGCACCAATCCTTGATATCATCTGTCCACTCCCTATTAGATCTTCCTCATCTATAAATTTTCTCATCATTACATGGTTTATTTTTCCATTGTCGTCCATTCTACATATATGCCCATATAGACTCAATTACCTTCCCTTATTGTTTGTATTAGATCTTCCTTTATGTCTGGTCTTCATCGGACCTAATGATTTTGTAACCTTCATTGCCCTATTCAGGTGTAATATTCTTCTGAAACAATACATTTCAATGCCAGTATTTTATCCTGGCAAGTCTTTTAATTGTCCATGACTGATAAGCACAAAGAGCTGTGCTAAACACACGTTTTTAAGACGTTTAATATGGTATTGAAACTGATTTGCCTGCTAATTTCAAGATGGTATTTAGTATTGCCATAACTCCCTTCACCTTTGCAACCATACCTGACTTTATTAAATATGATGAATTCCCACATGGACATGCTGTAATAGTTGGGAGTGGCTCCAGAATACTACAGTAGACTCTTTCCATGGAGTCAGCAAATCTTCTGAAGCACAACCATGTCACTGCGGTCTCATGGCCTACCACCAGAAGCGCTGCATGAGGTCGCTAGAGCAACATCAGTTGCACGTCTCCTGTAAACTGCACCGGCATGGTGGGGCTACGCCTCGGGTGAGGACAGGGAAAGACTCGAGCGTATGCTGTGCCGGATGTGGAGACTGGGGTTTCTTCCGATGAATTCACTGACCTTTGAAGAGCTGGCGACCAGGGCAGATGGTGGATTGCTGCCGGCAGTGATCTAGAACGAGTTCCACGTCCTATGTGGCCTGTTCCCGCCGATGGCCGAGAGACGCTACAGTCTTCGGCCCAGATGGCACCCGTTTGAGCTGCCAGTCAAAGACAATAAAAACTTCATACCTAGAGTCCTCTATGCTAGTGTTCAATGACTATGCCCATTCCTCATTTGAACATTATGGTCAACTGTGAAATAAGTAAAACTAAACACCTATTATTTTCTCTAATATCTTTGACATGGTGTGCCAATCAGAGTTGTCTTTCTCAATAAACTAATATAATATAGAAAGTGTTACAGATTTTGGGTTGCTAATCACAAAAATCACCTTTTAAATTGACCTACTACATAGGTTTTTTGGAACTGTCTATTTCTGTGAGTTCCTCTCATATTTTCACTCTTGTTCACAAATTGTTGAAGTCATTGTGTGTGTTGCCCATAAAGTAAGCTGTTCTATTTAGTCCAAGTATGCCTGGGTATGAAAGAAAGAAAAAAAGCAAAGCAATGCAAGGAGCAATGGCTTCATGAAAAATGCATTAAGGTGGAGAGTAGTGAAAGGAGCCAAAAATCTTCAGAAACTTTTCCAGACAGTAAATGCAATTTGTGGAACCTTCAAGACTACCAACAGGAAAAGACAAAACTGGAAAGCTATTGGACAACACAGCAGATATCAAAAACAAGATCCATATAATGAAAGTAATCCTGTGGCAATACAGTGTTCGATGAATTACCCGCAAGTAATGAACATGAACATATGGAGAGAGGAGGCAGCTATAGGAAACTTGAAAAAGAGGAAGGCACATGGAGCGGATAATATTACAGCAGAAATGATACAAGCCATAGAAATGGAAATGTTACACGCGTTATGCAACAAAATCTATCAGGAAAAGAAATGTCCAACTGTCCCAATATATAAGAAAAATGACAAAAGGGAATGCAGTAGTTATTGAGGCATTAGTCTGTTGAGTGTTCCTGGAAAAGTATACATGCAGCATATAATGAAAGTAATCCTGTGGACAATACAGTGTTGGATGAATTACCAGTTTAAGCAGCTTCTTGAAGCCATTATGAGCTGTGTAATGAATTCTGTCAAAGCTGGAGTGACACTACATGGACAGATACTCAACAATCTGCATTTTGCTGATGATACTGACTTGGTAGCAGAGTCGCCATACCAACTGCAGGCACTGACAGTGTACATGACAATAGTAGAAGGTTTGGACTCAAAATAAATGTGCAAAAAACCAAGACAATGACAATCGGAAAACAACATAAAGAGCTGAAGGTGAAATTGGATGGAGAGGAGCTGGAGCAAGTCACAGAGTTTGTGTACCTGGCAGGATTAATAACGAAAGATGGACAATGCACAACAGACATAGTAGGATATGGAAGACGAGCACCATATAAACAAGAACAAAAATAAAACTGTATAAGGCATTTGTCACCCCAGTACTGATGTATGGATGTTGGTGCCTAACGGAAGGAGGACGAAAAGAGGATTCTAGTGGCGGAAATGAGCTGGCTAAGAAGAATAGCGGGGAGGACCAGACAAGACAGGATTCGTAAAGAGGTAATCCGGAAGAAGTTGGGACAGAGGGCAACAATGGTAGACAGCATCCTAAAAAGAAGACTGACATGGTTTGGTCATGTATTAAGAATGGACGATAAGATATTACCAGACAGGGCATTATATTGCCACATGGACGGAACATGGAGGAAGACAAACAAAGACATGGATGGAACATGAGACAAGATCTTGCAGAAAAAGACATGGACATGAGAACGGCCCTGGATACTGTCAGATATAGAAAGAAATGGAGCCATCTTATAAAACCTCATCGTCGGCACAAACCTGACAGAAGAAAGAAAAGAAGAAGCAGAAGAAGATGCCCGGGCATAATGCACTCAGTGCAGGTTGCATAACATGCCATGGAAATGCTAAGGCCTAGGCACACCTGGATGGATGCTGGCAAGACAGGCTATAAACAGGACTCGGATTGTCATGACTCGGAATTGGACTCGGAGCCTCTGGACTCGAATTTGACTCGCTGACTCAGTATCAGAGTCACGATTTCTGGGATGAACAGAATTGTATTGCCGTGACTAGTGGAATTTACAGTTTTAGCTGTTCCTACTATGAGTGCGCCTGTTCAATGCGTGTTTAGCAGTGAAAGATTTTTATGCATCCTCATCGTGCCAGCTTATCCCACAAAACTTTATATAATTTAGCATTTTTACAAGTGTAATTTGGATAAATTACATTAACAATTTCTTCTGAATAAATAGTGCTGTCATTTTTCTATGCCATTGAATTGAGTGCTTCTGTGTATTTTTATGCTGATAGACTTGGATTCGGACTCTATCTTTAGTGACTCGTACTCGGACACTTCTGGACTCTGACTTGACTCGGACTTGGCTTAGATGAACTCGGACTCAGCTGGGACTCAGCTTAGGTGGACTCAAACAACATCACTGGCAATTAAAATCAGCTTGCACACACACAGGCTATACCTTTTGTTCATATCAGTTTATAATTATGTCTCAGGTTGCTCTGCTAAAAATAAGAAATTTATTGAATACCCCATCATTTGCCTTCAGCCATGAGACCATTGCCACATGATGACAGTTTCCCAGTACCAAAGCCACTAGAGACATGGAGCCTAGATTAGGCAGATGAAGAACCCACAAGGGATTAGTCAGACATGGGAAATGAAACTGATCAACACTTGAACTGTTTATGGCCAAGACAAATGCGTGCCGTCAAAAGTGCGAACCGTCAAAAGCGCGCAAGACAAATGCTCGCCGACAATAGCGCGCATGCATCGAGACATAAAGACAAACAAAACTGAAGAAACGCTTATGTAATTAATAAGACAACAGCGCTTACAACGGAAAAAATATATGTCAAATGAAGTGAAGTTATGAGAAACAGTCACTAGCTCTTTATATACGGTAGTTAATGTTTGTTGAGTGTTAGTTCACTACTTAACGTTTGTTTGGTTGTCCTTCTTTCAAACTGAAAGTTATGGGTGATTCCTTCTGCGACGCAGTCTTCTCCATGGTTAAACAAGATTGTCACAATTTTTACACAGTGCATTTGGTACTTATAGATTTCTTAGTTTATTCTGCGCAAATACGCACCCCGCCGTAAGCGCGCCTTATCAAAGCGCTTGACCGCGTAAATATGATCTTTGATGTCTCCTCCATCGAAACGGTTGCTGAGACTATTTATTAGTTGCTTTCTATTATCGTGTCTCCTCGTCCTAATACGCTAATTTACTAATTATATGTTGACAAACCGTATATCAAGTTGCCGTCGTCCAGAGGGCAAACACATTCTTAGAGTGTATCAATTAATAATTTTTACACACATTAAATCAATAGAGGTGGGAAATGCTTTGAAGTTGTCCTTCAAAGGCATAGTACAGTCCTTTGGTTTATGCTGCGCGCTTTCGTCGGCGCTCATTTGACGGGCAATTTTTCCTGTGCTCAATTGACGGCGCGCATTTGTCTTGCGCACTAATAACGGGTCACCTCTGATAACACAATCAGAATTAAAGAACCCGGGTACGGACTTCAGTTTGTTAAACACAAAAGCAGAACTACTTGGTGTAAGACTGCAAGGGTGGGATTTGTTGTCGTCACGAAGAAAATTTCTAGGTCTTTCGGACCCGCCAAAAAGTTATGAGAAATATCTTTGCACAGGTGGACAACATCTGTTCCCACACACACATTGATGGGTCGTTCACAGCTTTGGGTTGTGAGCATGACCCATAACAATGGCACCTTTTTGCAGATTCGCCACTACTAAGCCTGAAAGCTGTCTTGTTACACATTGGAAACGTCCACCATAATGGCTATGCAGCACACATGAAAGAAACCTATGAAAAAATGGAACTGTTGTTGAAACACATGCAGTACAACTACAAGTGGAACATCAGTGGCGATCTAACAGTAGTGAAACTGACACAAAGCTCAGATACACCAAGTACTGTTGTTTCATTTGCTCCTCTTCACTTAAAAACCGGACTGATGAGAAAGTTCATGAAAACAATGAACAACAAAGTGAAGGATTTAGATATTTAAAGAATAACTGATGTCAAGAAGGAAGGCATTTTTCTTGGTCCACAAATCAAACACGTGTTCAGTGACAAGCAGTTAGAAGATCTGCTGATGGGGTCAGAGAAACTCACACGGAAGGCACTCACGGATGTTTTTGAGAATATTATTGGCAACTACAGAGCACCACACTAAGTAAGTAAGTAGGTAGCCTTTATTTGCATCTGACAAGCGCACATGCATTACTATGTCCAGATGGCAGACAACATGCTTCAAGCATACAAAACCTTGAAGTGCAACATATTGCTGAAGATTAATTTCTGCATTCACACTTGAATTTCTTCCCTGCTAATCTTGAAGCAGTTGGTGACGAATGTGGAGAAAGGTTTCACCAGAACATTGCAATGTAGTAGAGGCGGTACAAGACAAATTTGGTTAGTATACTGCATTTTTTAACATGGATTGCCGCTTTGCACAGTTGTAGTTGGAACCTAAGAGAGCATTTTAGGAAGGGGCGGCATTTAAGGGCAATGATTCCACTAGGGCCATGGATCTAGTGGAATCATTGCCCCAAATGTGTATGCCTAGACACAAAGATAATGATTCTAAGTGAACTAGAAGCCGAGATATTGAAAAATCTCAATTTTGGTCAGCAATTTTGAAAAAAGCCGCCATCTTGAATTCTAAGGGAAATTTCGAATGCCTCCCCTTCCTAAAATGTTCTCTTAGGTTCCAATTACAACGGTTTCCATTGAACTTGAAACAAGAATGCCCTGACTACTGACTAAAAAGGGCAGTACTGATACTGGAAGAGTACAGGCAATTAGCCCATAAGACAACCAGAATTATTTGTAAACTTGGGGAATACAGAAGTTGATTCAGTGCAAATTGGTTAAGACGAAAGAAAAGGAACCAGAGTAAAAATTTAGTTTTAACCGAATGTCATGCTAACTGTTAAGCAATAGTAAACACAGTATGTCAGACAGAAACATATTCTCGCTGCGCTCTTCCCAGCAGCAAATAGTGTTGTGAGGCGGAAAAATTGTCCGGAAAATTTCATATGTTTCCGGAAAATTTCAGAAAATTTCCAGTGTTTTTTCGGAAAATTTTCCGATATTTTTCCATCAATATAATATTACTAAATAACAATTTAAATGCATAATAATGTTTAAATATCACTCACTCTCTACTGTCTTATGTAGTTATAACTGATATAGAACACTCAGAAGAAATATTCTTTATTGAAACCAATTGCATACCACACTTTGGTGCACAAAAACTCAAGCACATCAATCACAATAAAGATCATGATTAAGGTATACAGTTCATCATTATGTCCCATATTATAGGCCCCAAATAGATTATCTAACCCCATTACCCATAATATTATTATGTTTATTCAATAGATGGCACCGTTAGTGCTTACTGTTCAGTGTGTTCACAAGGCTCAACAACGACAAAACATTTAAGAATTAATTGGAATTAAACTTCACTTTAATTAATTTAGAGAAAATATTTTTTATGCTTTAGTCTCCTTAATATTTTTTAGTTATGAAAATATGACACAAAAACAGCAATTGATGAAGTAGTACTACAGACACAATTTTAATACTGCAACAGATTAATTGTTATGAGCCCTATTACACTATTATTTTATTTTTTGAAATATAATGTTATTGGCATTGCCATTGCAGTCTGACACTAATTTTCAAATCTGCTTTTCTTGGTAAGTAGCAAATAGATAAGATAAGAATATTCTGTAATTGACCAATTGCTCTCCACATTTTGGTGTACAGACATGTTGTATTGCAAGCTGTCTGTTCTGTTAGTAGTTAAGATTTAAATTGCATAACATGTAAATGTACAGCGCAGTGCGTTTGTCAGGCACTTATTAAAGAAAAGATATTATTATTATTATTATTATTATTATGGTAATAAACATACATTAATACTTAAGAAGATCAAGACAGTCAAATATTCTAAATTACACATATTATCCTAAATCCGAGATCCCATATATCATCCTAATGATGAAATTTTCTGTCTCAAAAGAATATGTTTTAGTTTAATTGTTCGTCTATGAGCTGTTGCCTTCAGTGAGCGGTGTATGGACTAAGGGCAAAGCTAACTAATAGCTGAGCAGCTGACAAAATGTCAAATTGCCAGACAGTATATACTGATAGTTTATAACACTAACAATATATCAAACTAGGCTACTGTAGCCTGAACTGCTAATGAACAGTCTTTAAAGTTTATTTTAATTTTTTAACGTGAATGTTGCCCACATTGGCAGAAATACTGTAAATAAAAGGAACTTTAAAAAAATCAAAATTTTATAGTGTCGTCTCGTACTGAAAATCTGACATTATGAGTTAAATGTATTTTTCCGGTTCTGCGGAAAATTTCTGGAAAATTTCCGGAAAATACTTTTTCCAGAAAAGCTACATCACTAGCAGCAAATGAAGCATACAAACGTACATATAAAAGTATTACGATTATGATAGGCTGCTAACTGGAATTAACATTTGCTAATGGTTATCACGAACTGTAAATAAAACAAAATTTTACGTACTTAACCTGAAAGAAGCGTAACTGGTGAAAGAGGTCTATCACACATTGTTCAGGTTTTTGGTTATTTAGAGCATATTCGGAAATGAATTATATTCTATTCTAACCTATTCTAGCCTATTCTAACCTTCCCTCCAGTTCATTGATCTGCGTTGCAGAGATGGGTACGATTAGCTAGAATTGCTAATCGATTAGAATTAGAATTAGCTACTGAAATTTGCTAATCGATTAGAATTAGAATTAGCAAAGTCTTCTAGCTAATCGATTAGAATTAGAATTAGTTTCAGCTAATCGATTAGCAATTAGATTTCGATAATCGATAAATCGATACATATATTTGCTTAATAAATTTGTCAAATTGTAATCAAAGCACAGCAAGTTACGACAGCAAGTTGCTGTAGCCTATTACAAATTTACAATACCTAAAGCTGTAGTTTATTATAATGCCTAAAGCTGTAGCCTATTACAATACCTAAAGCTGCACAACTGCTATATGTGAGAACTGTCCACAAACCAGACATTTCTTTGTCAACTTGAACTCACCCTAACGAAGTTTGATGATATGTCAATTGGCTTCCAATTAGCATTGACGATTTTACTGCATTTTTACACCTTACTAATTTAACTCTTTCTTCCAATATCACTTTTATCTTAATACTTTTAACGAATGTTTTAACAATAACAAATTCTTGATAATTCTTATTCTTATCTAGTTGTCTGCATAGCCATTGTGAGAAGCATGCATGGAGAACTAAGGGCAGAAATAAGAAATTGTATTGGTTCCCATGTTTTATAATCATGAACAGATAATTGAAAGTTTGAAACAGCCTTCAGATAAATGAGTACTAAAGTATAATCTTCAAACTCAATATTAATAAACTCATTCCTAATGATCGCGTTCTCAGCTTAATTTTCAAGCATCTAATCGATCAGCTAATCGAGTTTCGATAAGAATTAGCTGAAAATTGCTAATCAATTAGAATTAGAATCATACTACAGCTAATCGATTAGAATTAGAATTAGCTGTTTGTCTAATCGATTAGCTAATCGATTAGCATCTAATCGATTAGTTACTCATCTCTGCTGCGTTGTGAATTGTTAAATCACTTGCAACATTCATACACTGTCACACCCTGTTGGCATTCGTCTTGTTCATGTGGTGGATCTTATGTAATAGGCGGCCTTGGCAATTCTTTGATGAAACTTCTTATAAGTTCGTCAACAACAACTTTCTTCCAAGTAACATCGTCCAGTAGCTTATAACTCAAATAACTACTTTGAAAGTTTCGTTATCATTCGCAACCGAATCTTGCTAATCAGGTTATAATGTTCGATCCAATTCACTGAGCTTTCAATGACAAGTTAGCGACATCACAAATTGTCAGTTTGATGATTTTTTCCAAAGTTATACAGTCCCACAATAGCACCATCGATAGAGCAATTAACTTGATGCTCACTTACATGATAAAACTGAGCATCTCTTATCGAATTAACTTTTCTTAAATGACTAGGCATGGGCCTACACAACTAACCGCAACTAAACGTCTGTTTCTACGAAGTTCAGAGCTCAACTAAATCTTTTAATGTTGTTTTAACATAACCCTCGTCGTGCCATGTAGGCAAGCAGACGACAGTTTCTCGATCTTCCGTTAAGATTCAAGCCGTCCAATCATATTCTTCCACTTCATTATTCATAGTCTCAAACAAAAGGATAACCTGGAATCTACCTCTAATATTTTAATGATTAAGATGCTGGCTGATGCTGGTTTACATAATTAACATTAATAGTTTAAACTACCATCATTTAACTAGCAAAATAAACACAACTATATACATATAAACATAGATAAGAGGGACTTGGGTGAGAACTGGAAAACGTTAGAGGGCCAAACTGTCAGCTGCAGGTATAACTCTGTTATGGGCACAAGGGCACAGAGAGTATAAAGCTAGTTTTATGGGAAGTTTGGCAATTGTGCATTTGCTGTCTCAGGACCCATAGAATGGAACAGTCTATAGTTACAATTCATCAATGTTCACCTGCTACTTAATTTAAATCAAAATTAAAAACTCATCTATTCTCATTACACTATGCCTAAGAACACAGCGCAACATGCTCTCATGCAAGACTTTGTCTTGCTAAAGCGCACTATAAATTTCTAATTGTATTGTATTGTTTATAGGGGGTGGGGGGGTGGGTAGATAAATAGTCCATGTAGTACATAAGCAGGATCATTTATTATGGCCGAGAAGAGTCGGGAGTCTGCGCAATGACATAGCTGGTCGAAGCTAATATATGAGTCATTTTCCGCTATTAGATTAATTAGACGTACCTGTTGTTTCGACGATTTTTTAAATGAAACTCGCCATAATTTTTCTTCAAGTCAATTATTTCTATGAATTTACTATTGAGGAGAGTATTGTCTCCAAGGTTATTTTGGATATATATCCTTTACTGTTTATTTTATCTGGTGAGTTTTAATTTGAAAATGTCCACTCCATTACCGTAACTTTCACACATTCCCGCAATAACATAATAGAAATACGACTACAAATGATAATTTTCCCAAAAACTTTAATGTGATTCGTAAACAGCATTGAAACGCCTTTCATTTAATAAGTTTGTCATTAAATGAAACAGTACTTATTATGGCTAAATGAATTATTTTCATTGTAGATTAATTCTCGGTAACGGAGTGGACATTTATAAAACGTGTCATACACCTTACAAACCAAATTATTACAGCATCTATTCGAAAAGTCTGCATATTTACGAAAGTATACACAACCACAGACATCATAAAATTGTCTAACTAATTTTCAGCCGGTCCAGATGTTGGTAAGTAAGTAGTTGTGCAAGGATTTATGCATGGTAATGGAGTGGACATTATCTCATGTGACAGCTGAAAATAATTCATTTAGCCACAAGGCCAAAACAAAATAATGGTGTGTTTCCGGTAACCCGACCGACTCACTTTTTTGCCGCGACTCGGAAAATTTTGTAAAAAAATTTTTTTTTTTTTTCGGAAAATTTTGTAAAAAAAAAAATTTTTTACGGAAAATTTTCTAAAAATTTTTTTTTCTTACTTCACATACATTAAGCCTTTGCATGCCGGTGATGCAGAATCGCGACATTATAGGTGCATTCAATGAAGCAGAGACGTTCGGAAACTAGCGGTCTTTCAATGGAAAGAATGGTGCAGTAAATTACAGCAATAAAAGGGCTAAAGTGTGGAGTTTGGGAGAGGGAGATAATAGACTCGAAAGTGGTGGATTTTCTCACGGTAATTTGACAGGGTTATTTCACAAATTTGACCCCCATATTCATTGTATCAGAAGTACCTATTATCGTACGTGCCATTATAAAAGTAAAGCCTCCTAAAAGCAATCAGCCTACTTAACAACCTCCGTAGCATTCTACTTTCGTAGCAACCTGCCTTCTTAGCAACCAAGCTTTGTAGCAAGCAGCCTCTATGTCAGCCTCATTAGCAACCAGTTTCAAAGTCAGACTTGGCCCCTTTAGCAACCGCCTTCCTTAGCAACAGTTATCCTTAGAAACTGTCCTTCATTAGCAACTAGTCTCCTTAACAACCTAACAGTCTTCATAGCATCCAATCTTCGTAGCAAGCAGTCTCCTTAGCAGACGACGTTAGGAAACCATCATATTTCTTTCTATGCAGCGTTAATGATATTATAACAATAACTGGGCTCAATGTTTCCCATGGACAATTTACACACATGTATGATGTTGAGGAGATAACAGACACCGAAAAGTCAGCGATTTTCTCACGTTACCACCCATGCATATTTCCTAAACAGCCGTTGTCTGCTACACGTTTATTGTTTAATGTACATAATCCATAATTCCTTCCCCACCCCTGCCCCTTCCATTTCACCTTGCAAGAAAAACGATGTCAGCAAAAATGAAATAAATAAGATTGTTTTCTACAGCAGTTTGTAGGTACATTCTGCAAAAGGCATTTTTAATACTCGCATAGAAAATACATACTTTGGTACAGCATGTACCGCTGTGCATAAATGGGCAGTGGCGTAATTTTGGGAAATCACTGCATAAAATTATTTTACCAAAATAAAATTATTTTCCTACCTACCTACCCAGTTTTTTTTAACTCTGTTACCGGAAACACACCATTATTTTTTTTTGCCCAATAAGTACTGTTTCATTTAATGACAAACTTATTAAATGAAAGGCGTTTCAATGCTGTTTACGAATCATATTAAGTTTTTGGGAAAATTATCATTTTGTAGTCGTATTTCTATAATGTCATTGCGGCAATGTGTGAAAGTGACGGTAACGGAGTGGACATTTTCAAATTAAAACTCACCAGATAAAATAAACAGTAAAGCATATTATCAAAATAGCCATGGAACAATAATTTCCCCTATAGTAAATTCATAGAAATAATCCATTTGAAACAAATTACAGCGAGTTTGAAAAAAAAATCATCGTGAACACAGAAATGTCTAATTAATCTAATAGCAGAAAATGACTCATAAAGGAATCCGGAAGAAAACCCGCACGATTACACTTGACAACAAATTTAGACAAGTGAGTGAATCCAATGTCTGACAGCTGGCGTAAAGCTGGACATCATCAGCATATTGATGAACGTGGGATCCAAGTGCTGTGATGACTCACGTCAGATCAGCTGTGTATACGATGTACCAAAGTGGCCTAAGGACATAGATTAAGACACAGAACAGGACTGGTGCCCAGTCTTAGGGACCATCCATTTAGTATGTACGCACAGAGGGAAGGGACGGGTAACCCATATGCATCTACTTGCGTATGGGTCTACTGGGGGTAAAATATTTTGTCTATATTGGCCCTCCTTCAAATGGGTCGCAGTTCAGCTATCAGGCAATTACTCTAGGAAGAAGGGTTGTGGGAGAGGCTTAGACTGCAGGCTGCTTTTGGCCCAAGCTTAATGCCGCTGCCAGCTACCGGGGTGATTGTTCCTGCTGTGGCTGTCTGTCTGTACGACCATGGAGCTCATATATATATATATAATAAATATATGGGGAGAGACAAAGTGTATAGCTCTGAAGGAAATGCTTCCCTCAACAAGACCGGTTAGAGTGCTAGACCGTTCTATGGGGGGGCGAGTGTGCGTGCGCAAGTGGAAGGGGTTGCAAAAGTATGCCTGCGTACAGGGGGGGGGGTCAAAATTCTCCGGATTTCTGCGTGCGTACTAAATGGATGGCCCTTAGCAGTCTGAACCTGAACCCACTGTTACCATCATAAAGCAATAGTCGCCACCACTGAAAGGGGAGTTCAGGACCGATCAAAGCGCTCAGTGAAGAGGTGGTTCAGAACGCCAAACTCCCAACCAACATGCTACAATTCTTCAGCGACTTCAAACCTATGAAGATACTAATCTGCTATCGATAATCGATCCACAGGAGGCCTGGGATGGCTTTTACCAGCAGATGACCCTGTGGTTGGACGAGTACTACCCACTCAGAGCCGTAACAGTCACAACGAAAGACCCAGCGTTCGTTACTCCAGAAATCAAACATCTTCTTCGGCGCAAGAACAGGCTGATGCGGTCGAACAGGGTGAAGGAGGCGTCGGCGATTGCAGAGAGAATCGGCAAGGCCATCGCAAAGGCTAATAGACGGGAGCTCAGTGATCTCGATCCTCACCAAGGGACACAGAATTTGTGGCGTAGAGTCAACAAACTGATACACAAGCCCCGCGAGCAGGACCAATCAAGCCCGGTCACAGCCGAGGATTTAAACTCCCATTACGCTGCCATTTCAACGGATGCCGCCTACGTCACACCCCCTCTGAGAAAAACTGCACGACCAGATGCTCCGATTCTATCTGAAATGACCGTCTTTACCATACTGGATCGCCTTCGACCAACTGCTGAGGGAGGGGATCGTCTGCCAGCCTGGTTTCTTCGCCTCCTTGCTCCGGTCATTTCACATGTCTTGACGCATCTTATCAACAGATCGCTCCTGTTTTCCCATGTACCTACCCAGTGGAAAACCGCTCTTAAAAGCCTCTTATCCAACCTATCCCAAAGGTCACCACACCTACTGTTCCGGCCGACTTCCGTCCTATCTCCGTCGTGCCAAAACTGTCTAGGATGGTTGAGAAAATAATAGTCCACCATTTCCTTTATCCGGCATTCAGTGATCCTCAGATAACGGCTAATCTTAGCGATCAATTTGCATTCAGACCTACAGGGTCCTCCACTGCCGCCATAATTGCCCTTCTACAACAAATCTCTACAATGCTGACAACAAATGACTTCGTAGTGGTCATATCGATGGACTTCTCCAAAGCCTTCGATATGGTCTGCCATAGCACTCTGATGTCCAAACTGGGGCTCCCTGGATATTCCGGATGAAATTTACAACTGGATGACAAATTACTTTCATAAAAGAGACCATATTACCAAGCATTCTGGTATCCTATCGGCAGCCGCTGAAATAAATGCCAGCGTCGTACAAGGCTCCGGGATAGGCCCGGGGTCTTACATCCTTCATCCGCTTCATGACTTTAACGTCATGTTAAAATATGCTGACGACACATATCTGATCGTCGGCTCAAACAACATATCAACAGCCACAGCAGAGCTCGACCACGTCTCAATCTGGGCTAAAGAAAATAACCTCTGCCTCAACTCATCTAAAACGAGAGAAATGATCGTCTTCAAGAGGGGAAGGAGCCGCATACCCCTTCCTCCGCGGATAGTTCCTGGAGCAGAACGAGTCGACTCCATCCGGGTGTTGGGCGTGACCATCAGCTCAGAACTCAGTATGACTCCGCATCTCACCGAGGTAGTTTCGTCCTGCGCCTCGTCAATGTATGCTCTTTGCGTCCTGAGATCACATGGTCTCCCACCAATTTCCATTCAACAGGTCGCAAGAATGACAACAGTTGCAACGTTGATGTATGCATCGCCGGCCTGGTGGGGATATACCCAGGCCTCTGACCGTGTTAGGATGGAACAACTGGTGAATAAGCTTAAGCGATACGGGTTTCTCCCCACCAGTGCTCCAACTGTCCAGCAAATGGCAGCCAAGGCCGATGATTCTCTCTTCAGGGCCGTCATTACAAATGAAAGCCATGTTCTTAGAAGCTTTCTACCAGAGTCCCGGAGTCACAGCTATAATCTACGAACTCGAGTCCACGGGTACAAACTGCCTCCAAAGGATGATAGGAATTTTATTCCCAGAATGCTGTATAAGAACATATACTGACAGTATTGTGAAGCCCACAATATTAGGCCACGCTGGCTAGCCGCCCCAGAATATGCCGCATAATGCACTATTGCTTGTTGAAGTTGCGGCTGTGCCAACTTGATTTTTCTTGAAATAAACGAATATGTGATGATGATGATTTTTCGCTCACCCAAAAATGATTGAAGCCATTCCAGCGATATGCTTTTCGCTCACCCAAAAATGATTGAAGCCATTCCAGCGATATGCTTATGAATCCATATGATGTACTGAGGCAAGTCACCAGTATCTCATGGTCAACCATGTTGACCATGAGATTGCTTATGTCAAGAAGTGAGCAGTGTAACACTTCTTGAGTTGATGGCATTGTAGAAATCAATCGGAGAGCAGCCGCAAAAGAATCATTCTGTCGAATGGGTCTTTCTGACGATTGCAGCTTTGGCATAGGGTCAGACTCCTCCAGATAGCACAACATCTGCCAATCTACAATTTTCTCAATCACTTTTGAAATGAAGCTCAAATTTAGAATGGGCCTGTGGCTGTTCATGTTATCAGGAACCATTCCCGGCTTTTTAAGAGATGGCCATATGCTGGTTGGCAAAATCTGTCTGCTAGCAATGCATTACACAGCCACACTAAGAAAGGTAGCAACTCATCGATGACGTCAAGGAAGCAGAAAATCTGGATGAGATCAAGCATAGATGACTTAGGCAACTTAGTGGCATGGACAAGATGAGTGTCCCCAGTTCAACGCCAGTTACTAATTCGAACTGCTTGAACCGAAACTCTGGCAGTGATGTTCAGAGGTCTGCATACTGTGGA
This sequence comes from Aporrectodea caliginosa, assembly GCA_020284085.1. Taxonomy (NCBI): domain Eukaryota; kingdom Metazoa; phylum Annelida; class Clitellata; order Crassiclitellata; family Lumbricidae; genus Aporrectodea; species Aporrectodea caliginosa. The sequence goes on along the minus strand of JACEVL010000128.1, from coordinate 2,659,006 downwards.
AAAGGAGTAGAGCAGGACCTCATATATGTTGAAGGTCACTGAGAGCTTAATTCACTTGGCTCGTAAACTTGCCCAATGGAAGATGGCCAGACCTCCCCCAGATTGATGCATTGAATCACAGCATGGCATGTCAGCAATGTTGAAACCAAGAGGAGCCGCTCTCTGGAGCATGACATCTGACAACGACCAAGGTTTCAATAACAACCAAGAGGTCAAGGCCGTGACTGATGATGGCATCTGCGATGGACATTGCTTCTTCATTGCCAAGGCTTCTGACATTCCATGTCCCAAGTCACAGTCCTGAGTTCACACAATCACCAACAATCACATTCTCCACAGGCGGATTTACCTGAACACCTTGCTATGATAGCAGCTGCCAGACTTGCAATGAATACAGTCTTCTGTATTGTGCATACAACTTTCTCGCTGCCACCATTGACTGGCTCAGGGTGGTCAGACAGACAGCTGTACAGCAGCACTGGCCAGGTTGACACGCCAATCCCCTGGTTGCAAATTGTCCTAAGTTGTGCAGAAAGTTCAAGAATTTTTTATATATATATAGCAATTTTCCAAAAATTTCCAGCAAATTTTTCGCTAAGAGCGAGTGTTGGCTGGGATGACACTTCGAAATGAGTTACCAGGAAACTTAAGATAAAAACTTACATGCCATTGCCCTCTGCTTTCTGCAGTCAGAAAATTATTTGAAAGTACATAGTTGACAGTGGGCTGCTGAGGGGTTTTCTTGAAGTGGCATGATTATAAATGTCCATTTAACTGACAAGTCTAAATACGCAAAATATTTTCAAGGACTCACTCTTTTCTCCTCAGGGCCAAGTTCTTTTTTCTCAAAACTGTTGTTACCATTCAATCCCAGAGTAACATCTATAGGCTTTTTAAAAACCATGACTTGACGAGCTATTCTGGAATTTGTTTCTCGTTGTATCTTTAAAAAATCACATGTAATGGTATTAGGAAAATTTAAAAGAGCATAGAATGTATTATGACAAACAATGACAGAATCCACCATAAACAGCAGACTAAACAGACTGAAATGAACAAATGTCATAAATTTTGTGTAGCCTGTAGAGAATGTCTTGTTGTGGAGCTGTTGAGGTCGAAACGTAATGACTAAAGTTTCAAAATTTTAGAAAACAAAATCCTCTCCTACCGAAACCCTAAGTTAAAAACTTAACAATGTCCATTGGAACAAGGTTGATAAAAACAGATCTCTCACCAAAACTCATATTTTTATAGTAAAAGAGCAGATTAAGCTGTAAACTATGTTTTTATAATCTTCGTTTATTATTTCAAACTGACACACCGCAGTATGATTACAATTCAGGGTATGAACGGATGATCACAAGTTATTACAGGAGTCGAATTTAACTGTTTGGCAGCCATGCAAGGCGCCCATTTGTCTTACTGCTCATTTTACAAATGCCACCTGGCAAATGAAAGGCTGAGTCGAATTTTGGGAGGGTAGAGGGAAGCGATCCAACGTCCATGCTGATCTTCTGCTCTTCGTGCTAGAATGTTACCATTACCCTAAACTAGAGCCCTGCGCCGGCCGCGCCGCCGCCGCCGACATTTATTGGGCGCCGCCGCCGCCGATTTTTGTGGATCGGCGCGCCGACGCCGCCGCCGCCGATAATTCCTCGGCGCGCCGCCGATGCCACGCTGATGTGTTTAATTGTTTTGTTGTATTTTTCATGTCTTTTGCATGATTTCACGATGAAATGTTGCTTCAGTGGGTTACAGAGGTAGACACAGACAGACATACAGCCAGACAGACAGACAGAGACATACATAAAGACTGACATAGGCCTACAGAGACAGAGAGACACAGACAGAGACAGGCAGACAGACAGACAGCAGACAGATGATGGGATGGATGGATAGATAGATGGATGGATTGGTGCGGAGGTTGGATGGATCGATGAATGGATTGATAGATGGATGGATGGATGGATGGATGTATGGATGTATAAATGAATGAATGAATGAATGAATGAATGAATGAATGAATGAATGAATGAATGAATGAATGAATGAATGAATGAATGAATGAATGAATGAATGAATGGGTGGATAGATAGATATAATAGATGGATAGGAATGAGAGAAGATCGAAAAGGTCATCTGTCTAACATACATACTACATAATATATATGTAGTATGTATGTCAAACAGAGGATATATATACGATGATTGAATTGTCGGGGGATTGTTGGTGTTCAACCCCGAATTCATTTTCAACCCCTCCAGTTAATTCCATAAAATTACCTGTGGGGTTAAGTTAACCCCTCAGTGCAGCTTTCAGTGAATGGACGTACATGTAAAGAATACTTTATTATAATCTGTACAATATCGGCAGTTTTAAGTCATGGGCCTGGGGCGAACCGTCCCCGCGAGCCTCCTGCTTGTATGCCGGCGCCCCTCAAGACCCGATCCGCCCGTCATGGTGTGCTGCTATAACGGGCCACGGGCGTGGCATGGGCGAGGTTTGGTTCTGTTCTTAACCCAAATAACGTGCTTTCCCAAGTATTGTTGTTATGTATGTCTTAAGGTATGTAAGGGAGGGGCCGGAGGGATAGGCAGACAACATCGACATGCCACGGAAGATTGGCATGACCCTGAATTGACCCTCATTTTCCGAGTGAACAAAGTGTCCTCTCTCTCAGGATATCGGCTAAAAGTTCCAATGTGCAAGAGTCATCCACTCACAAAACGCATACACAGTCAATGAGTCATCGTCGACCCATCTGATTACCAGGCAGGCTTAAACATATCCATCATCAAATTAGCACAAACAACTCATGCTCCAACAGTATAATGTATATCAGATTTCTAGAGCATCTAAATCCAAGTCATACAGCGTTTTTTGGATAGCATGCATTTTAAGAAATTGCACATCCCTAAGTAGTTGCTTTCGAATTGGGGATCTGCATTTTACACTGCTATCGATTAAATTTCTATGAAACAAAGACCATATGGTATTTATAAAAATCAATTCACGTTGTTGAAATAATTAACATTAATTTTAATTGTGATAAATTGGATCTAATTATAAATAATATCGCGATGGCTGAAGATACTAAAGGCAATCACGCGGAAAGCCGTTTTTGATAGAAAAAAGATGGCATCAGGACTCCCTAATCTATAAGTAGTAAAATTGAGTACTTTATGAAATATATCTCACTCTTCCTCTAACGTTGACTAAAGTTTTAGCAGATTGAAAATAATCAAAATTCATGTCTTTTGCATGATTTCACGATGAATTGTTGCTTCAGTGGGTTACAGAAGTAAACACAGACAGACAAGTGGCACTCTTCTTAATTACCTGTGATACACCATGGAAGGAGGTTTATGGCAAATGGTAACACTTTGGCACCAAGAATAGAAGTTCAGCATGGACACTGGACCGATTTCCGCTACCCTCTTAAAGGTCCACCCAGCCTTTCATTCGCCATATAGAGTTCATAAAATGAGCAGTAGAACGTGATGGGCGCCGTGCATGGCTGCCAAACAGTTAAACTCGATTTATTTAATAACTTGTGATCATCCGTTTATACTATGAATTGTGATCATATTGCGGTGCGTCAGTTTGAAATAATTAACGAAGATTATTATATTTATAATTGTCGGCAATTCGTTTACTAAAGGCTAATGTCGTTCTTGGAAATTGAATTGGCTCTATTTTCTAGCTTTTAAATTTATCTCAATAAATGTCTGGTTTCCTAGTAATGTCTGTAATCAAACTCAAACTCAACTCGAGCTACATCCTAACTACGAGTGACAGCTGATTCTTATCAGCAATGAAATAATTGAGAAATTTGTTCAGACGACAGCTTAAAATGCTACAATGACATTGTGGGAATTCAAAATATTTAAAAAGTTCGGACGCCCATTTGACCCCCTCATAAAATTCTGGATCCGACAATGGCGCCGACCACGCCGCGCCGCGCCGCCGCCGCCGCCGATTTTTTTTGGTCGGCGGCCGCCGCCGCCGCCGACCAAAAATGACCGGCGCGCCGCCGCCGACACTATGAAGTCGGCGCAGGGCTCTACCCTAAACCCTCCTCCAAATTGCACCAATAACAGTAAAATAACTGTTTCAATTTAATTACTTCCATAGCTCAGTTTCAGCTGACCCTTAGACTCAAGCTTGATCACCTGATTTAAGTGGTTCAGAGACTGCAACGCACTAGAATGCAACCATCATTAGTAGCTATGCAACATGCACTAAGCAGAAGTTCTGAACAGTTGAATGTCATCGGTGTACAGAGGTACCCATGCTACCACAACAATGAGTACCTTAATCAGATTGTCTATGTACACATTGTACAGTATATAAAGAACCGACTCAAGTACTGAGCTCCGTGAGACGGCAAATGTCACTGGTGTGTAAGCCATGTGGTCTGTGCCTGTGGTGACAATCATTGTCTGTCCATCCAGAAAGTAGCAAAGCCAGTCCATGGGTGATCTGCCAATTTCATAAGAATTTCCGGTATCCGGACGATTGGTCATAGGACGATTGGTCATAGGACGATCGGTCATACGGACGATTGGTCATAGGGCCTATTGGTCATAGGACTATTGGTCATAGGACTATTGGTCATAGGGCCTACCGGTCATAGGTCACATGGGTCATAGGTCCTGTCGGTCATAGGTCCTATCGGCGATGGGACTATCGAAGGCTATCGAAGGCTAAAACAGATAAGTTTTTAAAACATGAACAACCATTTACTGGATCATTTACTGTGAAATACGTAATACGAAATACGAACAATACGTAAAAGTCTGGAATTATCCTAATAAGTTTCTTGATTGGCACTGATTGTATTTGTATGAAAACTATCAGTGTCCCAATTGATGCCATTTATACTTGAGTAACATGCGGGTCAAACGTTTATTATTTCGACCGAACGTTAAGTTCTTTTAAGTGAGTACTGTTGATGCCGGTAAGTAATTATCCTAATATGTTTCTTGATTGTATTTGTCTAAAAACGATGAATGTCCCTAATTGCTGCTTATTTTGCGTTCGGTGTTTTAAGCTTAAAGCTAAGACTGTCCATTACTAACGACTACAACCAAGTATGTCGGTTTATTAGCGGCATATGACCAATAGTCCTATGACCAATAGGCCCTATGACCAATCGTCCATATGACCAATCGTCCTATGACTAATCGTCCTATGACCAATCGTCCTATGACCAATCGTCCTAGAACCGAATTTCCAATACACAATTAAAATATCATGGTCGACCATGTTAAAAGCTGTACTAACAAAGAGGACAGCAAACAGCATGACATGTCAATGGTGTCTCAGATGAGTCTTCAAAAGTAGGTACAGCATGAAGTCACTTGCTTCTAAGCAGCATACCATCTGCTGAGCAACAATTTTCTAGATTTTATAGAAATGTAAAGCTCCAGATACGATAATACTTTATCCTTAACAGCCAAAACCATTCAGAGCAGTCCTTGTCCATCCGCTTAATACATCGCATGGCTTGCCTGAATTTCTCAGGCATGCATTGCTCTGCACTTTTACTAAAACCAGTGTTACTATTACCCTAAACCCCCTCCATAAACTACTGCTTCTGTTTTGGCCGAATTTCAATCTGGGATGAATCCTTCTTAGATGAACCATACTATGGAAGACAGATCGGCCAGTTGGTTAAAACAGTGGTTCTTAAAGTGGTGGTCCGCGGACCGGCGCCGGTCCGCGGAGCTCAAGTCGCCGGTCCGCGAAACAATCCCTAAAAATAAAAAATTTGATCAACTTATTCCTGGAAAATACAGATAATTATAGATATATTTTTTAAGTTAAAAAAATTTATAGAATGAAATTATTATTTAACGTTATTTGCAATAAATCAATCTAGATTCTAGATCTAAAGTTCCCATTATCGCCACACCGTGATCGCTAGGCATATGGACTTCGATCACCTAGCGATTGAAACTGTCACCAACTGAACACAACCATTCGTACGCCAGATATTTGTTCTTTGTTGATGGAATTGAGCGATAATTAAGAAAACGCTAGCGTATGAATATTTTTGTTTATTTGCAATAAGACAAATTTAAACACGAAATAAAGTTCTAGAAATCTTAGTTTTAAATTTAAAAAATAAGAGAAACAATGAGCAAAGCACATCAAGTCTCTTTGGACAGTTTCTTTAAAAGTAATGAAACAACAGCAAAGCGCCGCAACTCAGACACGGACAGTGACAGCACACAAGAAAACGATGATAATGTACGGGAAGGATCTCTTTTAAAAAAGCCAAGAAACATCGTTTGTTTAATAGAAAATACGATCAAGAATATTTAAAATATGGATTTGTTTCTTCCGGAGATGAAAACAGCCCAAAACCACTGTGTGTAATCTGTGGAGTTACACTTAGTAATGATGCCATGAAGCCATCAAAACTTCTTCGCCATCTGAATTCAGCACATCCCGCATACAAAGATAAGCCTATTGATTTTTTCAAAAGAAAGCGTGACGAAATAAAAGATCAACAGAAACAGATGTTAAAGACCACTAAAGTTAATGTTTCTGCATTGCGGGCATCTTGCTTGACTCCATTTGCTGTAAGTTTAGTCAAGTTTAATTTAATTAAACTTTCAGTAATTAGGCTTGCTACTTTTAGATAGGAGTAAGCCTTCTCGTGTAATAAAATTACTAGTTATTATTTATAAAAACTTGAACGCTTCCTTTAACTATAATAAATACATTCTGATATTTATTGTTATATTTAACAATGAATAACAAGAACATGTGTAATTACATATATTTGTAAAAGCAGTTTATTGATTTAGTCACTATTTCGCATTATTTCGCTCTTAGAATAATTTCAATAAAATATTAAGATAAAATATGGACTCATTCCTCTAATTTCCCTTTATCTTGGATTCGATTGTCAGATAAAATTTTGCATTTCTAACTGGTGGTCCGCCAACAACATAGTCCGGTCATTAAATAGTTGAGGTTCAACAAAATTTTTCCAAAAGGTTTCTCGATGGGTTTCACCTCTTTGATATGTCTACGTTAAAAGAAAAAAAAGTTTCCCAAAATATGGCATGGGCAACTATGTGAAAATGAGTAAAATCCAAGATGGCCGCCGTCAAAATTCAGATCAGTCACCTGGAAATATATAGTGGGGTACGGGAGCTGAAAAATACTTCACATATGGCAACCAATTAGCCCCTTTGGTTCCAGATAGTACATGGGTTGACGAGTCTAAAAAGCCCGGGACACAAATTTTGACGGCCCTCTAGCGGCTGTGGCAGCCATTTTACAAAATGGCCGACCGAAATACATATTGTTCAATATCTCAGCTTCTCCTTCTCTTAGAATCGTGATTTTGGTGTCTAAACATACATATTTAGGGGCAAGGATTCCATTGGAGCTAATTGCAAACACTTGTCTGCACGAAATTGGCAGCCATTTTCCAAAATGGCCGACCGAAATTAAACTTTGTCAAGATCTCAGCTTCTAATTAACTTATAATCGTGATCTTGGTGTCCAAACATACATATTTCGGGGCAAGGATTCCAACAGAGCTAATTACAAACACTTATCTACACAAAATTGGCAGCCATTTTCCAAAATATGACATGGGGAACTATGTGAAAATGGGTCAAATCCAAGATGGCAGCCGTCAAAATCACCCAAACTTGGGAAAATTTGTATACATGTGACCAGTCAAGCTGAAAACCTTTATGAAGAGCCCATTCATATTAGCATATACTTACACATGTTATGGAATGTAATTTTCAAGTTAAATGTTACAACGAAATACTATTTTATTAAAAAAGCAAAATTATCATATCTACACTACTAACGTCATTATAAAGTAGTTTGAAATCTCTATAAATCAGCATATATAATATACAAATCCCTGTCACTTTGAAACAGGTAATAGTGCATAACTATTAGTCACTGGTGTCACTGGAATCGTGATTTTGTCCATTTGTGCATGTTATGCCTTTACAGTGACCACACGCCAAGCTACACATGAGTCCATTTTTCCTGCAGGAGCATGTTTTTTTTGGCGCACTTCCAGTACAGTTACATTTAACAATATTGAGTAGAGAAGCAGGTGCAGCGAGTTGATCCATTCTGTGTGGCTTCAAGATAGACTCAGACTGGGTCTTGCAGAGCACCCAGCCCCATTCTGTTGCCTCCATTTTGTTGCCTAGCCAGGCCTGCACTTGGAGGTAGACCCGCCGACTGTGGAATCTGGCAGCATCTGATGTGGGTGGAAGACGTTCAGGGGGCAGGTAGCCTGAGCTTGAAGCAACCTTCTCAGTGAACTTAGCTGCACGTTCTAAATTCAAATCTGAACCACGTTTATAACCATAGATAGTTGCAATGGCCTGATTACCAGCTAGCTCAATTTCTTCACGATCAATTTCAGCCACCATGAACAACTCTGTGAATTCCTTCAGGCCACGGTATTTATCCATAGCTGACAATTTTCCTATGCCATAGGGCTTCGATGTCGTATCACATCCAGATAGTGCATGTATAAAGAGGAGTGAGCGACTGAGGTCAGGGTCAAGTTCCTTCTTCAGGATAGATATATCAATGAGCTTTGTGCTTGTTTGAAGATAAATGGTCTCATGGCTGCTGAACGAGAAGTGGTGTTGCAGCAGAATGAGAAGGTCAGTGTCATCACCTACAACTACCACAGGCACTGTTAGAGCAATTGTGCAGGCAGTCATTGCAATGTCATAGTCAGCATCTCCACATGAGTGAGTGACTTGAATACCTTCCTTCTCCATCTCAGATCCCAGAAGATGAAGGAATTTCTGCTTGTTTCGTATGTTTGCCAGAAATGGCTTCTTCTTCTTCATTTTTAGCAACATATCTGGAGTAAAATCAACATCCACTCCCATCTCACTACCAGTTCTCCTTTGATGTGTCTCATCTTTGGTAGAAGGGCCACTACCATAGCCATCAAACACAATGTGAGCAATGTGATAGTGGTTTCGCACAAAACCAATATAGAGTTGACAGAGATTGGCATACGATGTGGACTTGGCCCAGGGCAGGCGCTGTAACAGAGCGCCTCCATCGATGACATAGGTAACACGGATGGGCAACTCCTTTATGACACATGTTGGACTTTGTTGGTACTTCCTTGACTATCCCATTCATTAGATCAGACTTAACTGCAAGTCGCATAAAAAGTTTTGTGTCGAACAAGGATGAGGGATAGGAGCACAGCTCATACTGGAACAGTGTCTGGAGATCGATTGTGCCAATGCCTGCAACAAGGAGGCGCTGATATAGTTGCTTAGGATCGATCTGAATCTTCTCACCATCAACAGCAACATACACTGAGGAAGCTAGGTTATTAGCCTGTTGTTTCTTTGTGAATTTGTGGTTAGAAACTGACAGTCCCTCCATAGATAACAGGATAGTAGCACCAACAGTCTGAGCAGAGTCAACGTTTACTGACTCATCTGCTATCAATCCTGATGACAGGCTCCGAAGTTCTTTAGAATTCTGTGAGAATGGCTTTCTCTCTTCAAGGTAATCAATTATGGACTGTAGATCTTTGGCATCACACTTGAGTCTTGCCTGTGTCAGATCTTTGTGTATCTCCTCTGGACTTGAGATAGCTGTTACCTCCAGCATAGCCTTGTGCACTTCACCACATGCAGGCGTAGATAGTAGCCAGACCAGACTGGTTGACTCCAAGAAACCACGTCCTCTAGTCAGCCCACCGACTGATTTTACACTGCCCACTAACAACATTGGAGAGAAGGAGGAGCAGAGGAGACCTAATTGAAGCCTACAAGATTATTACTGGAAAGGAGGCAGTGCAGAAGGAGAAGTTTTTTGAATTAGCACCAAACAAGGCAACTCGGGGACATAGGTATAAATTATTTAAGAAACCAAAAGGGACATTAGGACAGAAATGCTTCAGTGCAAGAGTTGTAGATTTGTGGAATAGTTTGGATGATAGTACTGTCTCAGTGGACACTATCACAGCTTTTAAGAAGAAGCTAGGAAAATTGGGCTATTAATCATGTTCCAGGTTAATTGCAGTGGTTCTAACACAGACTAAATGTCTTCTGAACCACTTAAAACCCTTGTTATGTTATGTTATGTATGTTATACAGGTCACTAAACATTCCTGACCAGTAACTGTCACTGCGACGGAGAACGAAAAGTCCTTCCAAAAAGTTTTTATAAACAGTGGGATGTGTCTCCTCAAGCTTATCCATTTTCGACAAGAACAGGACAAGTGACTTCACGTAATTGTTGTGGCCTGATGCAGCAAGATATGGAAGCATTTCATGAAGTGATTGAAGATATACCTTCCAATTTCCAGTACGAGCAGATCTAATGAGTGAACGGAGGATGCTCACCATAGGCATGTACATGATCCAGAGCTTGGCTGTGCGGTATGGTTCCATGGATGTGCTCCATTTCTCTGCAGCTGACTGTAGCTATGAAATGACATCTGATGTGAGGGCATCATCCAGACTCAATTTTCCATTACTATAGTTTTCCTGCATCAGTTGCTGTTTTTGTCTCATATTTTCATTAATGAAATATATTAAGGACACTAAATCGTAGAAAATATTTTCTCTAAATTAATGGTGAAGTATAATTGTAATTAATTCTTAAATGTATTGTCGATCTTGAGCCTGTACTCTTCAGCAATAATACATAGCCTAAATTTCTATACTATATGACGTTTATTTATTTTTCATATTGGATTTGACCCATTTTCACATAGTTCCCCATGTCATATTTTGGAAAATGGCTGCCAATTTTGTGTAGATAAGTGTTTGTAATTAGCTCTGTTGGAATCCTTGCCCCGAAATATGTATGTTTGGACACCAAGATCACGATTATAAGTTAATTAGAAGCTGAGATCTTGACAAAGTTTAATTTCGGTCGGCCATTTTGGAAAATGGCTGCCAATTTCGTGCAGACAAGTGTTTGCAATTAGCTCCAATGGAATCCTTGCCCCTAAATATGTATGTTTAGACACCAAAATCACGATTCTAAGAGAAGGAGAAGCTGAGATATTGAACAATATGTATTTCGGTCGGCCATTTTGTAAAATGGCTGCCACAGCCGCTAGAGGGCCGTCAAAATTTGTGTCCCGGGCTTTTTAGACTCGTCAACCCATGTACTATCTGGAACCAAAGGGGCTAATTGGTTGCCATATGTGAAGTATTTTTCAGCTCCCGTACCCCACTATATATTTCCAGGTGACTGATCTGAATTTTGACGGCGGCCATCTTGGATTTTACTCATTTTCACATAGTTGCCCATGCCATATTTTGGGAAACTTTTTTTTCTTTTAACGTAGACATATCAAAGAGGTGAAACCCATCGATAAACCTTTTGGAAAAATTTTGTTGAACCTCCATGAAAAATTGTTGTTTAATGACTGGACTAACATCATAAATGCACAGCCGGTCCCTGCTTCTAAAAAGTTTAAGAACCCCTGGGTTAAAACATAGTACTTGCAAACTTGAAAGCAGAATTTCAAATGGATTCTTTACTCAAAAGCCAACCACTGTAATGATTGCAATGTTCACATACTATGCTGATAATAAGGGGTCTTTGGCTCTCTCTGGCAAGAGAGTTTGGAACAATTTGTAGTTTAGATCTTCCTAAATTGTATCTACGAAAGTGAGTTACACTCATAAAGTCTGCTGGAAACCCATGCATTAGCCATTGGAACAAAGACTCAAGAGATCTGATTCTAAAAAATCCTATTCAACTGACCTGCATAATGCCTAAACATGGACAGAAAATTATGTGGTGGGGTCAAATACCATGCTCAAACTGTGCATGCAATTGGTGTGGTTAACAAGTACCGTATTTTCCGGACTATAAGTCGCTCCTTTCTATAAGTCGATGTGATGTCATAATGGAAATTTTTTAAAGTCCATACATAAGTCGCTCTGGTATATAAGTTCCATTGCATCCACTCACAGATTCCCAGGCCAGGATGCGTTGCTAACGACGGCCGTAACTATATGGGAATTGTTAGCAAATATTTGCTGAAATTGAACCTATTGTTGATATTAACTCTTGTGCACTTAAATAAAATGAAAGAGTTTCAACATTTGTTGTCTGTTGTGATTTTACGGTGGTTTTTGTACTGTTAAAATTAAGGACTTCGTTTTTTGTGATTTTACCATAATAAGATAAGTACTATGTTCTATACATCAACCAGGTAAACGACATCCATAGATATTATATTAAATTATACAGGCACTGTTAGCTAAACAACTAATCGGTTTAGACTAGTTATAATTAGTGAAATATAAATCAATCAACTAAACTTATGGAAATGTTCATTTCCAACGCTCAGGGTCTGAGCGTCTCCTTTGAGTGCAGAAGATGCTGAGATATGAGCCATCGGTCCCATGGATTTTCAACACTATCAAATTGGCTATGGAAATAAGAAGTTCTTCAATCATTTATGGGCTTGTTTGTTACACTCCTCAAGCCCAGAAGTCATCCATTTTCTCTCTAATTGCCGACGTCCCCTCTCTGCCTGCATTGCCTCAGATGAAAGCCATCTAGTGAATAGGTTTAGATGGTCACCTGTAGCAGGTCTGAATTGGAGCGATTTTGTCCAAGGTGAATGTCACTATTCTTTTCAGTTGTTCCCACGAAATCATCTGTACTGTTTGCATGAGCTGTCAATATATCGGAATCTATGAGCAAGTCGCTAAACTTTGGTCTACTGCTTTGATGTTATGGAATAGGTTAGCGGTGGCAGGAAGTTATGATTTTCCACAGTTAGACCCTCCAGAAATTCGCGATTCTGCGCCGCACAATTTTCGCGCAAAAATCTAACTATCGCGCAACGGCGCAAAAATTAGCAATGTGCGCAATTTTCGCGCAAAATACCAGAACAGATCGCTCTCTTATTCATCTGTTTCGTAACTTGCATTCGTAATTTGCGCAATTGGGCTTTTAATGGCAATATAGCCACTGCGACGCGTGGTAAATTCAACATAGAAACGACAGCGTTGAGAATGGCGTTGAGAATTGAGAATGGCTCCAACGGAATGGGACGATAGAATTGAAGTTATAGAGGAATTGTACGTAGTGTAGGAAGCTGTTTCTGTTAGTAATGCAGACTCAGAGTATAAAAGTTCTAAAACTTCAATGCAACAAAATTCGTTAGACGGTGTGTGCCCAAAGCAGTCACGCAACTGCGTGCGTGACTTCGCATTGTGCCGCCGTGTTGGTTCGTGATCGAGCGAATGAATTCATAGGGTGTTACATATGAAGATGGAGGGTTACTATTCTGCACGTTGTGTAACTTGGTGATTGATCATAATTATATAAAAATCGTCAGTCAGTGCAAAAATTCTGCAAGCATCAATAATTTCTAGGAAGCCCAAACTGTACTAAATAACAACAACACTGTAAAATAAGTTTACTTTGGTACACTGATTCACAAAAATTAACGCATTTTACCACTTTTTAATGTGTGCAAAATTAGCGTTTTTGGTGCGCAAATTTTTCAATTTTTCTGCGCAAATTTCTGTGGGGCCTACACAGTATGAAATAATGGTCCGAGACCAGCATCGCTCACCTGTATATCATAGACTTGTGTGCGATCATCAGCAGCTAGGACATCTAATATGTTTTTTCCTCGAGTCGGGACTTCAATATCCTGGGGAAGACCATAGGTGTTGAAGGCATCGGTCAGCACGCCATTAATGCAACAGCAAAAATCTTTTAACAGCCGTGACACAGATGGATGATATGAGTGTGGCAAGGTCATTGTAAAAGTCTCCCATTGGACCACGAAGGGAGTAGATATTAACAACAGGTATCAATTAGGATCCTCTGCCCAATCGTACCAGCTGAACCTCACATGAGGCAGTGCCGAGACTTTCTGATTGAGGGTCGACGCTGACATCTAACATGGACACGTAGATAAAAGCTAGATTTTAATGGCTAGATTTTAATACTAATTGTGGGTCGTCAGACTCGTGAGGTTCCACTCCGATGAACATGGAGTAAAGAGAAGCCTTCTGGAGCAATGTCACGCTTAATGTGGGCCAGGGTTGCTTATCACCCAAATCTAGCCATTAAAATTTTATTTTGAAAAATATTTTTATCCAACATGAGGTTCCACTCCGATGAACATGGAGTACAGAGAAACCTTCTGGAGCAATGTCACGCTTAATGCAATCAAGTGTGTCAGTGCATATCCACGTTTAAGACAGTGATAGCATGTCCAGCAATTCATCTCTGATGAGGTCATGAATGACGGCAGAGCGACGGATGGCTGAACGGATGTTAAAGCTGCCGAAGTTCATGGCTGTTGGTTTTGATGTTAGCGTTTTGAACTGGACTTTGCTGGAAGGTGGGCCAGGATTGCTTATCACTGTAACGGGTCCCCCTTGCCTCTATAGGGGAAGCTTAGAGTTGGATCTTACTCACGTTACTTTATTAGCTCCCTATGGAGAAGGTAGCCATGCATGTAAGGCCTATCATTATAGTAGAATTCAATGAAGACAGTCTTGAGTTTTGAATATTAATTAGTTCAACAAATGTCTGATTTAAATACAATTATATTACAATGTTGATGCTATATTTACCTATTCTAGAAAGACTAGTTATTCATTAATTCATAGGCTACAATCCTTACTTAGAACCAGCATCATTGACTACTTAAATTTATGTTTTATAAGGCCCTAGCTAACCTCCCCAAACAACTCTGTGATGAAAAGTTATATTCACTTGAACTGTCCGCTCGTCGTGTAGTTACAGTAGATCGTCATTGATCTCCCTCTCGACTGACTTGGCTTGCTTCAGGCTGACGAAGTTCTTTTCGATGGTTCCTCTTGTCATGGCCATTCTGCTCGTAGTAATTCTTCTTGTTGAATTCAGCGTTTCTCCCAGTTTATCTCCTGGCTAGTTCTTGATGATGATTGCGTGGCGAATCACACCAAAGTTCAGAGTTCGTATAACTCGTAAACGAAAACGTTCTACGTTTGAGTTATAAATCGCACTTTTGCGTTAGATATCAAACCCAGTCGATCGTACGTTATCCGCCGAAACTTTCGTTAGTCCGACGAGATTTTTCAACGTTCACAACACTACCGATTCAACGAAGTGTGTCGATGGACACGTAACGTAACTTCGCTTTCTTCTGATCGTTCTCGTTACAACAAATTACCAAAATTTGCTGTAAGATCAGGAGTTTGTCTATTGAACTGACTCGATCGACTACCTTAGTCTTTGCAGTCAACAGCAACACTGAATTGATCCTTTGCGATTAATTCTGCAGTCCAGGCGTGAAGGCGGCAAACCGCGGTTCACCTAGCAGACGACAGTTCTCAACGGTCCTTATTTCAATTCAACCAATCACGTCTCGACAACATCGTTACGGATTAACCCAGCACCACTGGTTATCCCCGAAGCCTAGCTAAATATTATTATCTATATCGCTGGTTCTGACGCTGGTTCAATTAATTAAATGAATAATTAATCCTATACACTACAACATCCTAACAATTACTGCAGCCTTACTCCTTAACTGTACATACATATATATATAAGAGCATCTATCTACAGCACTTAGTAATATGATTTGTGTGGTGTCTCAAGGACATTCGCTACATAAACCCCCACAAACAAAGATTTGGACACAAATCTTAAATATTAAATGTCCTATATAACTACACACAAATCTTATCATTACTTAAAGACTACCTATTCACTTACTCATCTAATAACCTTTACTTATTCTAATCATCCTGAATATCTTATCCTATTCATTATACTTTAGACTAGAATAAACATCAATTCTACTATTAACCAATACTAACTTAAGTAATTGCTTTAACCATCACATTACTGCTTTACCTTATAACACTAAATTACTGACATTACTTAACTTCTATAGAGTCCTATACTCTGCCTATAGAATATCATTCTATAACTAAATCAGCAAATTAAGTAACTTACTATTTAATCTACATTATAAACTAAACTCCTTTCTTAGATATACTTAATTATCTAAAACATCGGATTAACATATTCGAATATCATCTTACTCGTCTTCACACCATCTTCCAAATGTTGAGTACCGTGATATTCCTCTCTTCTCATTAAATCTCTGTCTCCATTTCCAATCAGGCACATAGCCATCTCTCACTCTAACTTCTCTCTCAAATCCATTAGAATTCCTCTTTAGGTTCATCCACCTCCTTCTCTTCAACGACTCCTCTTCCATTCTTTTCTCATTACCAATTTCATTAATTCCTCCTGCTATATCCACTCTTGAATAAACTCCTTTAGCCGGCCTTCGCCAGTCTAAGCATTCTTCTTTAAACTTTCTTTGATCTCCTCTACAATTTGTAACACAAGATCTGCCACCATCTTGTTTCCAATACTTCTTATTCACCCTACTTCCGACTACATTCCTTCCTTTCTTACACCAACCAGGTTCACACTTATTCAGATAGTCTCCTCTGTACCTCACTCTATCATCGTGTCTGACTCCGCTCGTCTGTTTATTCCTCCAATCGGATGTATAAGGTCTTCGATAACCTTTCTTACAACCGATCTTTTCACTTCTATCTCCTTCACTTCTCCTTTCATTCGAATACAACTCGGGATTACTCTTCCCGTTGCTAGTTTCCTTTTGCTTGACGCTAAGTAATTTATTTGGAGTCACTTCCAAATCAGTTGAGACTGACACTTTCAAGGGTTGTTCTGTTCGAACCCGTTTCTCATTTAGTGCACGTGCGTTGCAACCTGCTATCTTCTCCGTCTCAGACTCAACTATCAACACACCGCCATTTTTATTTGCCGCGCTATTGTGTAAGCGTCTTCCAATGACATCATCATGTCCATCCTTCTCAACTAGACATTGTTTGTCTACCTGTGGACTATTTTTCATGTACGGAACACTTCTACTCACATTGCTAATAACATCACTAGTTCTGCTAGTTCTCACCATTCCACTAGTCTCAGTGCCTTCTGTCTTAGATTCCTGTCTAGTCCAATTACACAGTTTAGGCCCAATTATCAAGTCTGTCACTAGACTATCCACAACAATGGCCTCTGTTTCTCCTGTGAAACATTCACCTTTAATCTTTATTTTAGCTACAGGATACTTCTGTTTCATTCCATTTGTGAAAACACAGGTTCTATTTTTCCCCATGTACTGATCTGGACTCACCAAATTAGTTTTCACTGCGACTCCTGTAGCTCCTGTATCATATAAGCACGTAGCTTTATGTCCATTGACCATCATGGTCCTAGTGAACTCGTTTTCACTACAAGCCTCCTCGCTATCACTCTGTTCCGGTTTAACGGCACAATACAATATTGCCATTTCTTTATTCTCATCTTCTTCTTCTTCGCATCTCATCATCGCTACTTGATGCGTTCTCATCTGTCTACTACCCTTATCGCATTGTGCTATGCGATGGCCTAAAGATCCACACCGGAAACACCCTGTTTGTCTATTTTCTCCATTATTTCTTTCTTTCTTATTCTCGTTGAAGTTCCAACCACTTCTGAACGGGTTTCTGTCTTTATATTCGCGCTGCTCCTTGCTTCTCTCCGGTTTTGCAATCGGGCTACTCCTGTCCGTATGTTCAAACTCTCTACCATGATACTTACTATCTTTATCCTTGTTCTTGCCACTATGTACCCATTTTCTTTCATCTGATTCACGAGCATCGAGAAAATTCTGGGCCTGCTTTAGCATTTCACTAAGCCTCAACTTCCCTTTTTCTTTCAAGAACTTTCTCATCTCATTGTCACAATTGATGAAAAACTGATCCCTCAGAATAAGAGTTTCTAATCCTTCATATCCTTCACCAATTTCTGCCATCTGTAACCATTGCCTAAGATACCTCCTAAGTCGTTCAACATACTGTGAAACCGTTTCATCTTCATCTCTAGAAGATTTCTTAAATTTCTTTCGATATCCACCCTCAGTCAACTTAAATCTCCTGAGTAATTCATCTTTCAACTTCTCATAATTTTGGGCATCCTCTGCTTCCATTCGCTGGTACACTTCCAGGGCTTTACCTTCAAGGAATCGAGCAAGTGTCAACGCCCACATATTCTCTGCTACGTTATACGCAGTGCACGTTCTCTCAAACCTTAAGAGATAGGCGTCTAAACAATCCTTATCTTCTCTAAATACTGGCATTTTTATGTTCTTGGCATTATTATTATTTCGTCCAGTATTTTCCCAATCTCCTCCGTTCCCAAGTACGTCACCTCTGTTTCTTTGCTGAGCATTATACTCCGTCCTCAATTCTAATTCTCTTAGTTTTATCTGTTTCTGGTTTTCCATTTCTATACGCTTCAATTCTAATTCGTCTCCATGACGTTTAGCATCGAGCTCTTCCGTACGCCTCTTAGCTTCAAGCTCTTCTGTTACAGTACGCCGCTTCTCTTCAAGCTCTTCTGTACGCTTCCTAGCTTCAAGCTCTTCTGTACGCCGCTTCTCTTCAAGCTCTTCTGTACGCTTCCTAGCTTCAAGCTCTTCTGTACGCCGCTTCTCTTCAAGCTCTTCTGTACGCTTCCTAGCTTCAAGCTCTTCCAAACGTCGCTTCTCCTCTTTGGCTTCTGCCTGCCTTTCTTTTACAAATTCCCTGAGTTCACTATTTTCGAAACCCAGTTCCTGTCCGATCTTCATCCATTTCTGATATTCTGCGGACATCTTGCGTTATTTTCACTATAGGCACTGCTGGCGCTATATGAAAAATCTCAGCCTTGCGCTGATAAATTTTCTTAAGGCTATAAATAGTTGTATAACCTTGACCCAACCTCGCTTTCGCCGCTAATTACCTATAGCGTTCCACACTCTCGGTATGCAGTTGACCTGACCTGACCTCACTGACGTCACTATTACGTCGTGACTACACTTTCAATATGCAGTTGGCCTGACCTCACCGAACTGACGTCACTATTACGTCGTGACTACTAATAAGCCAATCAGACGACAACAAGAAATTGCAAATGGCTGCCACGTGAGTTGAATTCGATTTCAATCTCAAAATTAATTAAGCTCGTGTCTATTCTATCTGTCTAATTCTATCCCGGACGAGCCCCCACTCATGTAACGGGTCCCCCTTGCCTCTATAGGGGAAGCTTAGAGTTGGATCTTACTCACGTTACTTTATTAGCTCCCTATGGAGAAGGTAGCAATGCATGTAAGGCCTATCATTATAGTAGAATTCAATGAAGACAGTCTTGAGTTTTGAATATTAATTAGTTCAACAAATGTCTGATTTAAATACAATTATATTACAATGTTGATGCTATATTTACCTATTCTAGAAAGACTAGTTATTCATTAATTCATAGGCTACAATCCTTACTTAGAACCAGCATCATTGACTACTTAAATTTATGTTTTATAAGGCCCTAGCTAACCTCCCCAAACAACTCTGTGATGAAAAGTTATATTCACTTGAACTGTCCGCTCGTCGTGTAGTTACAGTAGATCGTCATTGATCTCCCTCTCGACTGACTTGGCTTGCTTCAGGCTGACGAAGTTCTTTTCGATGGTTCCTCTTGTCATGGCCATTCTGCTCGTAGTAATTCTTCTTGTTGAATTCAGCGTTTCTCCCAGTTTATCTCCTGGCTAGTTCTTGATGATGATTGCGTGGCGAATCACACCAAAGTTCAGAGTTCGTATAACTCGTAAACGAAAACGTTCTACGTTTGAGTTATAAATCGCACTTTTGCGTTAGATATCAAACCCAGTCGATCGTACGTTATCCGCCGAAACTTTCGTTAGTCCGACGAGATTTTCAACGTTCACAACACTACCGATTCAACGAAGTGTGTCGATGGACACGTAACGTAACTTCGCTTTCTTCTGATCGTTCTCGTTACAACAAATTACCAAAATTTGCTGTAAGATCAGGAGTTTGTCTATTGAACTGACTCGATCGACTACCTTAGTCTTTGCAGTCAACAGCAACACTGAATTGATCCTTTGCGATTAATTCTGCAGTCCAGGCGTGAAGGCGGCAAACCGCGGTTCACCTAGCAGACGACAGTTCTCAACGGTCCTTATTTCAATTCAACCAATCACGTCTCGACAACATCGTTACGGATTAACCCAGCACCACTGGTTATCCCCGAAGCCTAGCTAAATATTATTATCTATATCGCTGGTTCTGACGCTGGTTCAATTAATTAAATGAATAATTAATCCTATACACTACAACATCCTAACAATTACTGCAGCCTTACTCCTTAACTGTACATACATATATATATAAGAGCATCTATCTACAGCACTTAGTAATATGATTTGTGTGGTGTCTCAAGGACATTCGCTACAATCACCCAACAGTAGCAGGAGAAGAGCAACCACTACAGACGACAGAGAACAGCAGCGTCGGGGCCGAAAAAGCCGACCCGTACATGACCATAACAAGATCCCTGTGAGGTGGCGCAGCGCAGGGTTTACTCATCCTGTGAATGCTTGCAAAGGGCGACTTTCTGACATCCATAGACATAGCGCGTTAATTAGGCCAAAAAAATAATGCTGTGTTTCCGGTAACATAGCTTTAAAAAACTAGGTAGGTAGGTTGTAAAAAAAATTTATTTTGAAAAATATTTTTATCCAACAATTTGCTCTTACACCTTGCTAAAACAGTTTCACGTTCTTTAAATTTATTTGTTATAGATGGTATGCTGCTATTTTAAAGTATATATTGTTGCAGATATAACAACACAACAGTTAAACAAACAATTAGTATTAAAATCTAGCCATTAAAATCTAGTTTCCGGTAACATAGCTTTAAAAAACTGGGTAGGTAGGAAAAAAATTTTATTTTGAAAAATATTTTTATCCAACAATTTGCTCTTCACCTTGTCACCTTGTGCCGTCAATTCGCTGAATCCTAGCGACCGTCATAGTCAGCCTTCTCCATGTGTTCCGATCTCTCGTCGCCTCTCTCAGCTCCGGAATGTTCATCATCATCGTCTCGTGTATCTCCTCCATCCATCTCTTTCTTGGTCGTCCTCTTCCTCGTCTTCCCTCCCCACACGCCAGCATCATCTCCTTTTCCATGCCGTCCGCCCGCATCACATGGCCAAAATACATCACTTTTTGTCTCGCCGCTCTTTGTCTCAATGTCATCTCTCCTCTTAAGTGTCCTATCTCTTCCAGTATATGTTCATTTGTTCTCTTCTCAGTCCAGGGGACCCTCAGCATTCTCCTCCAAATCCACATTTCGCATGCTTCGATTTTCTTCTCTAGTGCTTTGGTTTTTGTCCATGCCTCGCACCCGTACAGCACCACTGGTATTATCATTGCTTTAACAATTCTTGTTTTCGTTTCCAGGCTCACCGCTTTATCCTTCCATATCTTTTCCAATCCCTGCATTGCTCCTTTTCCCAGAGTAATTCTTCGGCGTATCTCTCTCTCGCATCCCCCTCCCTATCTATTGTAGCTCCCAGGAAACAGAAGCTCGATACCACCTCAATCTCTTCTCCATCTACTTCGAAGCTTCTCCAGCTCTCTGTGGTCATAATTTTAGTCTTTTTTATGTTGAAGTACAATCCTGCTTTCTCACTTTCAAGCCTTAGTTTCCTGATGTTGTTTTTCAGTACTTCCTTTTTCCCCGCCAACAGTGTTGTGTCATCCGCATACCTTAAGTTGTTGACAACCTTTCCAGCTATCCTCACTCCTTCCGCCTCATCATCAAATCCTGCCTCTCTCATGATCCTTTCTGCATATAGAATGAACAGGTACGGTGATAGTATACATCCCTGTCTTACTCCCTTCTTTATTTGGAAACTTGCTGTTTCTCCGTGTTCCGTCCTCACCACTGCTATCTGGTTGGAATATAAGTTCCTGAGGAGAGTTATCAGGTGCACAGGTATTCCCATTTCTCTCAAAGTCTTCCACATGAGATCGTGGTTTACACAATCAAATGCCTTGCTGTAGTCTATAAAACATAGGTGGACCTCTTGTCCAAATTCCCTCTGTCTTTCCATTATCCATCTCAGGTTTGCAATATGATCTCTTGTGCCTCTCCCTTTCCTGAAGCCGGCTTGGGTTTTCGGCAGTTCTCGCTCTATCCTGCTCTCCATTCTTTTGTGTATGATCTTGAGGAGTATCTTGCTTGTATGTGATATCAGCGCTATAGTTCTGTAGTTCTCGCAGTCTCTCGCGTCTCCTTTTTTGAAGATGGGTATGAATATCGATTTACCCCAGTCTTTCGGCCATTCTTCTGTTTCCCATATTAAGTTGCACAAAGTTGTTATCTCCTTTGTTATTCCATCACCAGCCGCTTTAATCAATTCAATAGGGATTTCGTCTGCGCCTGGTGTCTTGTTATCACTTATTTGCGTGATTGCCCATTCTACCTCCGCCTCCATAATCCCCGGTTCTTTTTCGTAGTCCTCTGTGGTCGTCTTTTCTCCTCTGATCTCCTCATCGTCTGTGTTATAGAGAGCTTCCGTATATTCTCTCCATCTGTTCTTTATCTCCTCCCCGTCACCTATTATTCCTCCGTTTCCATTTTTTAGTGAGCCATTTCGTGGTGTAAACTTGCCAGTTATTTTCCTCATCATCGCGAACATCTCTCTGGTTCTTCCCTTTTTTCCCTCTATTTCCATTTCCTTGCATCGGTCATTTAGGTATTTGTCCTTGTCTTTCCTTGCCTGTTTCTGGAATTTACCATTCAACACCCTCACCTGATCTCTGTTCCCCGCTGCTCTCGCCCCTCTCCTTTCTTCCGCTATTTTGATTGCCTCCACAGTTAGCCATGGTGATATATTCTTTCTCTCCCTCCTGGGGACGTGAGTGATTGCCTCCTCGTGCACCACCTTCTTCATCTCTTCCCACATGTCGTCAGCATTTATCGCTTCATCCAGATGTAATGCCTCAAATCTGTTCTTTATCTCTTCTCTGTACTCTGGTATGATCCCTTTACATTCGTATCTGATTAGGCGTTCCCCTCTTTTGAGTCTCTTGAGTTTCATCTTAAGAGTTGCCACCAACAGTTCATGGTCCGATCCACAGTCCGCTCCAGGTCTCGTTTGTACATCTCTCACCGTGCTCTTCCATCTCTGCTTTATCAATACATAGTCTATCTGGTTTCTGTGTTTTCCATCTGGTGAAGTCCATGTGTACAATCTTCTCTTTGTCTTCTCAAAACATGTATTCATGATCCTCAAATCATTTGTTTCGCAGAAGTCAATAAGTCTTTCTCCCGCTTCATTTCGTTCCCCAGACCATATCTACCATACGATGCTTCTATCTTGTCTGATCTCCCCACCTTTGCGTTGAAATCTCCCATAATCACCAGGACATCGCCTTTCGGCACGCTGTCGATCTTTCCCTTAACTCAGTGTAAAAACTTTCGCGGATCTGTCATGGATCAGCTCGGGGGGCCCGATAGCGCATTGGATAACATCTGGCGTAGAGAGCGAGAGGTCCGAGTTCGAGCCCCGTAGGGCGGATATGCTTTGTAGGCTGCTATTAGCGCCGCTGTATTGCAGGCTGTCTGTTGTTTAGTAGGTATCATTGCATAACATGTAAATGTACAGTGCGATGCGTTTGTCAGGCAACTCAGTGTAAGAATTATTTCGCGAATCTCCTCTCCTCCTCTGCAGTCGATGTTGGTGCATACACTTGAATGACGGTAGTGTTCACCTCTTTACCCCTGAACCTTACACTTAGTATTCGATCGTTGACCGTATCGTAGCCCATTATTGCCGCAGCACTCCTCTTGTCGCAGATCATCGCTACTCCATTTCTTCTTCCCTCATTGGGTCCCGACATCACTACTCTGTATTCTCCAGAGTTGAAGTGTCCCTTTCCCTGCCATCTCGTCTCGCTCAGACCCAACACCTCCAGCCCCATCCTTTCCATCTCCATCTTGATCACCTCCAGTTTTCCTGTCTGCATGCTCCTCACATTCCATGTTCCCAACCTCCATTGGGTTCTACAGCTCAGGTTGATCCTGTGTTCTTCGACTAAATCCGTTACCGCACCTCCTTTCGGTTTTAGTGCGATCGCTTCATGACGTCGTTTCTTCGCCAGGTCATCCTTCCGCTCTTTCCCAGTAGTCCTGAAATCGCTATCTGGCCTGGGAGTCTAACCATCGGCGATTATCATTTTTTCATAGTTCGTGCTTTCCATGACAGTTTTCTTGGCAAATGTACAGAGGTGGTTTGCCATTGCCTTCCTCTGGTTTCGCCTGCCGTACCCGTTCGTTCGCCTCCCCGTAGGGAGGTTACTAACAGTTCACACCACGTGAAGGTGGGTACGGAGGTCTTTGGTTAATCAACCCAGGTCGGGCCCGTGCCTCCGTCCTAGGGCGTCGGTCAGGTCACCTCCCTGTTTTAGCTCCTTAGAGGTGATTGATTAACCTTAGCGAATGATTTCTTAATTTGCTCTTACACCTTGCTAAAACAGTTTCGCGTTCTTTAAACTTATTTGTTATAGATGGTATGCTGCTATTTTAAAGTATATATTGTTGCAGATATAACAACACAACAGTTAAACAAACAATTAGTATTAAAATCTAGCCAAATTAAAAACCTTTAAATGAATAGCCATATTATTTGCAAATTATTTTTATACAACAATTTGCTCATTCACCTTTTTATGCAATGCTGTAATAAAAAGGCAGTTTGACAGCACAAAAACTGCATGCTGTACACTAGGAAAGTTGATAAAGTTTCGGAGTTTGTGTTGTAATACTGACTAAAAGAATTAATCAATTAATCTCCAAAAATTAACTTCAATTAATCGATTAAATTCGATTAATTTTTGTATCTGTTATGTAAAGCGTGAAAAACCAGTCAAAAATGTAGTGCTCAACTGACTCAGTTACTACTTTCTTTCTACAAAAACTTCAATCATTCCACGAATCCACATGCTGAAGGTAAAACGTCAGCGAAGTTTTTGAATAACAGAAAGCGAACTGCTTATTGCAAAGAAAACAGTTAATTTTGTCCATCTTTGACTTTTTCTTACCTTAAAGTGCAAATGATTTCTTAATTTTCAACGCAAATGTTTCACATTATCATTGTTCGTTATATTGTTCACTCTGGAAATGGGCCACTCGATACCATGAAATAATTTTAAAATATTAATCGAACAAACTGAAATTATTTGATTAAAATTTTGAGCAGAGGAGCGCCACATTGTAACATACAACCATGTATGTGTGTGGTGGATCCCTAGTTTAACAACATCTTACAAGGCTGTTGACGTCGGCAGAAATTATTTTGAACAGTTCTCACTGCTTGCGTGTGATCTGAGGGCCGCCAGCATAATCCAAGAAGGGCGGGTGGACAGACAAGCCGCCCCTCCACGCCTAAAGACTCTGGCTGGGAGACCTAAGGCTAAACCCGCCGACAGCGGAGGGGGTTGGCTGTTTATGCCGGTGCCCTTCAGACCAGACCCGTTCACGAGGGCTGCAGAATGTTGCACCCCTCTGGAAATGTGTCCACAGGCAAGCTATCCTGCATCCGGCATTGGCTGGTGACAGCTGTCAATCAATGTAGGAATCAATGGAATCAATACCAAATTTGGAGGCTGTTTTCCCGTAGATGTTGCTGATATATTGAATACAGTGATGGGATATGGGAAATAGCCCTTGCAAGTTACCGTGAGAAAATTAATTCCTCTGCCTGTGATGTATTACCCTCCCCACCCCTTCAACCATCGGACGCATGTTAATACTGACCATGGGAAACTTTAGCCCGTTTATTGCTCTAATTAACGGTGCCCTTATTTACATACCTCTGGCAAGGAAGCAATGTTATCAATGTCGCAAATCTGCACCTCTGGCACTCAACGGTTAAATTCATGTGTCAATAAAAAAATGTGCGAAAAAAATGTTTAAAAAAAATATTTGGAAAAAATAATTTAAAAAAAATTTCACAAAATTTTTCCCAGTCGGGCCTAAAAAAGTGACTCGGTCGGGTTACCGGAAACACAACATTATTTTTTTTGGCCTTACAGGACAAGTTGAGAGGTGACACTGCTGGTCTGGTGATTGGTTTTGGTTAAAATGGCAGCATCAACAAGCAGAGTTACATCCATATTGGCTGCGCAACGTACGCATAACGGCTGCACACAATAAGAACGGCTTTTAAAATTTAAGTTCCCATACTCGGCTGTTTGAAAATCTGTTTCATTTATCAACTGATGAACTGATATCCAGTTAGTTGAAATATAAATCCATAATACGAGACACAAAAGACACAATAAACTTGAAAAAATATAAGAAATAACATGTTCAAAACATGTATAAAACCTTTTACATCCATCTTGGCCACCTGGTGAATAACATAATATGACCGAATATGCCGTTTGCTGAGTAATTTAATACCTGATCCTCTACTGGTCTCTGCAAGCAGAAATCGGGAACCTTGATCAATGGAGTTGTACCATCAACTAAATGTTGCGCAGTAAGATGTTCATCGACCATTTGCTCTTCTGCACTCAGTGTTGTGTGTGCAATACAGTCGCTGTCACTTCCATTTTCTGGCACAGCTAATTCAAGAGGAAGTTGCTTGTAGGACAGGTCAGTAGGTGATGTCTGAATTGACACAGAGTCATCTCCAATCACCTGAACAGACATCACTGTGCATCACTCAATTGAAACCAACATACTTATCTAAGTAAATGCCAAACTATGCAACAAGTATACCTCAAGTAATAATGTAACCCTTGAAATGATCATTCAAGATAATAAATTTTGCCATATATGTTGAATAAAACTAAAAGCTCATAATACAAATTTTGGAAGCAATAAATAAGTTTACGAATAGGTAGTCTGTAGAAGCTGCTCTATCTAAAAAAAGTACCAGTAAGTGTATAAAAATAAATAAATGATACATACATGTCCAAACGTTAATTTCACAGTTACACTCTAGCTTGTTTCCAACAACTGATGAAATACTGCATTTACATTACTAGGACAATTTAACTTTCTCCTGTTATGAAACACCTGACATTGTTAAATATATAATAAAAACACAAGTTATCCGTTTTAATCAAAAAACACCATTTAACCAAAATACCTCAACTGCAGTCTGTACTTGCATGGCAAAGATTTCATTCTTAAGCTGTTCTACGACTGATTTCTAAAACATTCACAAAATATGTTAAAGAAACAATCCTTCAGACATAGTAGATTCCCTGGTATCTCTAATATAAAAAGAAAATAAACAATCTCCTAAATGTAAGAAAAAGTAAGTGCAGCGTTCAACATGATCGATTATGATTATGGAATCACTGGAAGACCTCTAAACTGGCTTTGTTCATTCCTGGATAGGACGATGATGATGACCATTCACTCAGACTGCATGGCTTCGACACAGTTTCATTCGGTGCTCCACAGAGCTCCATAGGGCTCCATACTCAATCCATTCCTGTACTTGGGCAATCTTACTCAACTCATCACTGCTCTAGGAATGTGGGTCCAGCTGATGATGTATGCTGATGACGTGCAACTGTACTCTACATTCCTATACCAATACTTTTACCAATACTTTTCGATAAGTAATCACGTAAAATACACTGTGTCCTGAAAAAAGGGACCCCTTTTGGTAATATGAAAATAAACTAGTAAATGTTCATTGATTTTTAAAATTCCAAGACCATTTTAATCCTGAAATAATTCGCTAAATACTGGTTAAAGCATAAAAGTTTTTGTTATTTAATAATGACGTGATTTTCATCAAAATTCAAGTGTCAAGGACGGCACAAAAAATCATCTAAAATTTTGAATATTATTTTAAACTGTCATTTATCAATTATAAATTTTAATTTAATTTAATTTTTATATTTGAATAATATTAGACTACAAGGCGTGCTCAAAGTGTCCGCTTCAAGACGAGCGTGCCATTGGCCAATAGCAGCATCGATAACCAGCTGATCAAAATTCATCCCAGGCATTAACAATACACGCATGGAGTTCTTCAATTTTAAGCCGAGGTCTTTCTTGACAATTTCATGAACGGAAGTTTTTGAAATGCCAGTCTCTCGAGCGATTTCTCTTAGCATTAGATGAGACTGTGGTTTATCTTCTTGACTTAAAACAAGCTCTTGCACCTATTCAATATTTTCATGTTTCCGTGCAGTTCTCGGTTAAATCAATTTTTCTTAGAAGCTTCTTTAGACCACCTAATGTCCAACCCTTGTCCGGAAATTTTCTAATGAACTTTTTTCCTCCATAATGTTTGTTTTTCCGTAAAAATGTTATAGCAATTTTGTTTTCGTGGCTGAACGCCATTTTCTAACAGTGTTGTTTTTACAATTTGCTATTTCAAGACGTCATTATGACGTAATTTTTTTTAACTGGGCCATTCATAAATTACAAATTTGTTGATAATTATGTCAGGATTAAAATGGTCTTGGAATTTTAAAAATTGATGAACATATACTAGTTTTTTTCGTATTACCATAAGGCAGTGCTGTCCGACCTTTTTGACACCGCGGGCCACCGAAGAAGTAATTTTTGAAGCCGAGGGCCACACCAGTCAACTCAAAAGCAGCGACTAAAATTTATTGAAAATTATTAACTCTGTTATAATTAATTATGGAGTTATCATAATGAATACGTCTTGGGAACTGGATTTTGTGTACACATTGTCAAATGGTAAGCCAAGTCACGAACGAATAGCTTTGCAATTAGGCCAGTGACTGTCTTTTACTTCATTTTAACAGAAATTGCAAATATTTAGTGAGCTGCGGTGGGCCACTTAGAATCTGTCGGCGGGCCGCATGCGGCCCGTGGGCCGCTTGTTGGACAGCACTGCCATAAGGGGTCCCTTTTTTTCAGGACACAGTGTAGATTCCTTCCATTCACACCAACGATCACAGACGGCAGAAAGAGGCAATTTTCGAAGAAAGAGGCCATTTTCGAAGCATAAAGAATTATTTCTCGCTATTTCTTGATCGCGACTTACTCAAGCGGATGAGAATATATATAAATTATAGTGGAAAAAAGTATTGGTATCGAGTATCGCCGACAGGCTAAAAAAAGTACCAACAAAATAAAACTATCATGATACTCGCTGCGATACTGAAAAAAGTATCGGCGATACCAAGTATTGCGATACTTTATCGCGATATTAACAGCCCTGGAAAATCTAAAGGAAAATGTGACCAAGGTAAAACATGAAAAAAATCCCGCTTCTTATTCTTGCTACGGAACAAGTGATGTGGATGCAAGCCATATTTGGCATATTGATTCCAGCGCAACAGCACACATGTGTAGCAAAAAATTCTTTAAAAATCTCAATAAAACATAAAGGAAAAGTTTTTCTGGTAAAGGCAAAAAAGATAAAGACTGCCAGAATAGATGTTTTCTCTAGTGCACAAATGAAGATGGGAATGACCAAGAAAAAGTAGGTACAAGGTGTTTTTTATTTAACTTCTTTTTGTCATCTTTAGAGCTTTCATGATATCACTTGTGTCACTCCATAGCAAAGTGGCAATTTGCGTGGCCCTCTAGCGAATGTGGCTGTGGCGATATATATATCTTCGTTTAATAAAACAGACTGACAAACCGCAGTGAGTTACATAATAGAAAGTCAGACAAATCTAATATAATTTTATGGGGTACAGTTGCTGAAAGTTCTTTACCGTTCATTGAAAAACCTAAACTAGAGTATGTATATGCTACAGTAATTTATAAAGAATTCTAGGTATGAAATTTCTGTCGTCTTTTATGGGAAGCTGGAAGGGGTGAGACCTGGGACGCATGTTGTAATGGCGCTGAGCAGTGGGCGGAAAGAGTCTCCTCTCCGCAAGACATGCGCGTCATTTACTGTTACCGCTCTCAACAAACGCGCGTCAGCGGCCTCCGCCATCACCGTGAGTGGCTCTTTGTCGGATGAGAGGAACTGCATCCGTTGCATTTTCCTCCGGAAGCGTTCGAGTTTCGAGCAATCTTCTGCCGATGTTAATCCCCACCATGCGGGCGATGCGTAGAGGAGGCGGGAGACTGTCGTGGCCCTGGCAACGGTGGACAGCGCCTCGGGAGATAGACCATGGGCTCTCAGCACCCTAAGTGCTTGAAGGGATTCAGTGCACGATCCCAAGACTCGCTCAACGTGCGAAGTGGCCCGGATATTGCCTCGAAGGATGACGCCGAGGATCTTCATCTCGGTTACTCGCTCTATGCCCTGGATCGGGGGTGGCAAGATTGATGCTTCTAATCTTCGGGCAACCAGCATCTCTGATTCGTGTGGTGTGAGTTCTGTAAAGTTTATTGTGGCCACCTAGTGAAGGTGGCTGGTACTCAACGCCTTTGGCAATTCGCATGGCGTTAGTTGTGTAAAGTTCATTGTGGCCCTCTAGCGAAGGAGGCTAGTACTAAATGCCTACGGCGATTCACGTGGCATGAGTTCTGTAAAGTTTATTGTGGCCCTCTAGAAAAAGGTGGCTGATAATCACCACCTTTGGTGGATCACTGTTTGTCACCATCTATTGAATGACGCAGTGAGGAAAAACGTAACGCTACAGCCACACGGGATGGACATTTCTGTTTTATTATATATTTGATGTGTATTTACTGTGTATAACAAAAAACTTTAAATATTAATGCATGTCAATATTGCTTGATACAGCTATTTAAATAATTAATAATTAATTGAAATAGTCAATAAAATCAACTTTCGCATCAATATTTATGCTGGCTAAGTGATCAAAGAGAAGGGAAATGTCCAGAGGATTTTTCCTGTCAGAGGAATGTCCTGGGGAAAAGTCCAGGGGAAATGTCCGGATACCCTGTTTATCTTAAGTTGCATTTGTTAAGAGTCTTGTTTAGATAGTCCAATGGGTATGCTTATGCAAAAAAAGCGTGTTTCCGGTAACTGAGGTTTAAAAACTTGGGTAGGTAGGAAACTATTTGTTGGTAAAATATTTGTATCCAATGCTTAATAAGGCAGGCACTTTGAAGGCACAAAAACTGCATGCTGTACAGTAGGAAAGTTAATAAAGTCTAGGAGCTAGTGTTGTAATATTAAAACTAGGGCTGGTACTGACCAAAAAATTAATTAATCTCAAAAACTTAATTTCAATTAAAACCCAAAAACTTAATTTCGATTAAATTCGATTAATTTGGTATCTGTTATGTAAAGCGTGAAAAACTGTCAAAATGTAGTAACTGAGTCAGTTACTACTTTCTTTCTACAAAAACATCTATCATTCCACATGCTGAAGGTGATACATAAGCAATATTTTTTAACAACGGTAAGCAAACTGCTTATGAAGACAGTTAATTTCGTCCCAATCTTTGACTTTTCCATTAGCATTTACCTTAAATGCAAAATGATCACTTAATTTTCCACGCAAACGTTATTCGTTATATTGTTTACTCTGAAAATGAGCTGCTCGATATCATGAAATAAGTAAAAAATGAATCAAACAAGCCGAAACTAATCGATTAAATGTTTTACAGATTAATCGATTAATTAATCATTAAAATCTGCAGCGCTAATTAAAACTATGTATAAAGAAAACAGGCTTGGAGAATTTGTTCTCATTTGTTTCTCAGCCAAGTATGCAAAATTAGTGTCTGGACCCCAAGACTACCCAGTAGTAAAGGCACAGCTTAGCACAGCTGCTAAGTAGGCTGGTTGCATAGAATGATGGTTGCTAAGGTATGCGATTCCTAAGGAAAATGCTTACTAAGAAGGCTATATCTTAAGAAGTGTGGCTCCTAAGGAGGAAGTTGCTTAGGATGATGGTTGCTAAGGAGTGTGGTGGCTATGCAGACTTGTTGCTAAGGAGACTTGTTGCAAAAAAGTTCTTGCTAAGGAGTGCAGTTGCTAAAGAGACTTGTTGCTAAGGAGTGTGGCTGATAAGAAGGAGTAAGGTTGCTAAGGACGACGTGTGCTAAGGAGACTGGTTGCAGTTGCTAAGAAGTGTGATTGCACAGGACACTGGATGCAAAGGAGACTGGTTGCTAAGAAGGCTGGTTGCTAAGGAGACTAGTTGCTAAGGAGGACAGATAAGGAAGGTGGTTGCTAAAGAAGCAAAGGCTGACTTTGAAACTGGGTGCTATGGAAACTGGTTGCTAAGGAAGGCAGTTGCCAAGCAGACTGGTTGCTAAGAACGCTGGTAATTAAGGAGGCTGATTGCTAAAGAAGTACAGGCTTTCATTGTGATGCTGGTTGCTTATAAGGCTCGTTGCTAAGGAGACTGGGTGCCAAGGAGGCTGGTAGCTAAGGACGATTTCCAAAGAGGCTGAGACTGGTTGCTAAGGATGCTGAGGCTGGCTTTCAGGGTGGTTGCTATAGAGCTTGAGGATGACCTTGAGGCTGGTTGCTAAGAAGGTTGGTTGCTAAGAAGGTTAGTTGCTGAAAAAGATGGTTGCTAAAAAGAGTGGCGCTAAGGAGAGGCTGTTATTGTGATGCTGGTTGCTTATAAGGCTTGTTGCTAAGAAGACTGGGTGCTAAGGAGGCGGGTAGCTAAGGACGGTTTCTAAAGAGGCTGAGGCTGGTTGCTAAGGATGCTGAGGCTGGCCTTCAGAGTGGTTGCTATAGAGCTTGAGGATGACCTTGAGGCTGGTTGCTAAGAAGGTTGGTTGCTACGAAGACTGGCTGCTGAAAAAGATGGTTGCTAAGGAGGGTGGCGCTAAGGAGAGTGGATGCTAAGAAGAGTGGTTGCTAAGAAGGTTAGTTGCTGAAAAAGACGGTTGCTAAGGAGAGTGGCGCTAAGGAGAGGCTGTTATTGTGATGCTGGTTGCTTATAAGGCTTGTTGCTAAGAAGACTGGGTGCTAAGGAGGCGGGTAGCTAAGGATGGTTTCTAAAGAGGCTGAGGCTGGTTCCTAAGGATGCTGAGGCTGGCCTTCAGAGTGGTTGCTATAGAGCTTGAGGATGACCTTGAGGCTGGTTGCTAAGAAGGTTGGTTGCTACGAAGGCTGGCTGCTGAAAAAGATGGTTGCTAAGGAGGGTGGCGCTAAGGAGAGTGGATGCTAAGAAGAGTGGTTGCTAAGGAGGCCCTCCTTAGCTGGTTACTAGAGTCTGGTTGCTAAAGAGGCTGGTTGCAAAATGGGCTGGTTGCTAAAGACGCTGAGTCTGACCAGACACTTTGAAAGATGATATAGACGCTCAAGATCTTCAGATGATCGGTTGTCTTGGATCCATTCTACAAGGGCAATACATTCAAGATTCAAGGAAAAGGAGTGCGAATACTGGGAGGCTATAATTTTGTGCCACAATCAAGACCCCAGGAAACTGTGGTCGACGATGAATAGCCTCATCGGTCGTTCTAGGGCTGCGCCTTCAACAGCTGTTCCTTCATTCATGGCTGAGGAGTTCATGGAGTATTTCCAGGCCAAGATCAACTCCGTTCGCCAGAGGCATCATCATGAGTTTCCTCCCACGAAATGCTCTCTGAGATGCGTGTCCAGCGAGGAACTACGTGACTTCATCCTGTCGTCGCCACCGAAGTTCTGTGAACTCGATCCTCTACCGCCCTTCCTTGTGCAGGAATCTGTAGAGGATCTTCTTCCATTACTCATGCTCCTCTGTAACCGCTCGCAGGAAGAGGGTGTTCTGCCAATTTCCCAGAAGCGCTCAATACTTCTTCCTTCCTTGAAGCATGAGGGACTTAATCCAACCAACATGGTCAACTACTGCCCTATATCCAATGTAACAATATATATCTCAAAATCATTGAGAAAATTGTAGACTGTCAAATAACACTGCATGTAGATTCCAATAACTTGCTCCCAGTAAATCAGTCAGGTTTTAGGAAAAACCATTCCACCGAGTCCCTCTTGCTTTGCCTACTATCAGATTTATATGGCACCATGAATAGGGCATAAGTAGTGATACAAAGGCCGGTTCTAGTTATTGGGGGAGGGGAGGGGGAGCGGAGGGGGAGGTGAGGAGGGTAGGAAGCCACCTGATTGGTCCACGCCAGTCACGTGACGTATGACGTCATATCTATTAATAGCACAACAATGGGAGCATGTTGACCTAGTTTTCATGACGACGGCACGTCCAGTTTCTGAATCACCCACGCTCGACTGCACAACAATGACCTAATTAGCATATCATTAGCATATCAATAAGGGTTTGTTTCATCGTTTGTTGTCACCATTTCCATGACGACGGCACGCCTAGTTTCTGAATCACCCACGCTCGACTGTCCAACAATGACCTAATTAGCATATAGTAAGTATGTCACATTATCTCTGACGTTACTCGTTAGCATCTCAATAAGGGTTTGCTTCATCGTTTGTTGTCACCGTTTCCATGACGAATGCATTCATAATTTCTTACACAACTACGCTCGCTTGAACAAATATGAGATAATTAGTATATCACTAGTTCACCACCTAATCTACTACATAACACTCATATGATCCGGTTACATGTTCTCATTAGCATGGGAATAGTAGGTTTGCTGTCACCATTTCCATCACGACGGTACGCAAAGTTTCTATATCATGAGCTAATTAGCACATCATTATTGCAGCAACTCACCTATTGCACCACATCAACTATTACGTAACAGTCACTCTACCTAGCCACACAGCCTCATTAGCATACGAATAGCAAGTTTCTTGTCCTCATTTACATATCCACGACACGCATACCTTGAAGAGTATTTCTTATAAATATTAAACGATCGCATCATTTCATACTTAGTAGCAATTGTTTGACAATATTGCGCATTTACCTAAATCTGCATGCAAGTTGGAATTCTATCATATAAACGATCCAGTATATGTAGAATTTTCTTCGGAAGAGTTAGAAGTTCGGAAGAGAGACGTAGAGTACCATTAGAATATGGAGCTTTATAAACTTCAATCTGTGTGAAACTAGCAGTTTCTGCCAAATTCGAGTAACCTAAGAATCGAGAAACTCACAACTCAGGAAGATTCAAATTGTGAAACTTAAGACTTGCGAAACGTAAAACATGAGACACTCTCAACTCGAGAAGTTTAAAAGTTGTGAAACCTAGAAACTTAACACCAATGAAACATAAAACTCGACAAACTCACAACTAGCGAATCTTTAAAATTGACAAACTTGGAAAGTTGGCCTTTGTGAAACTCATAAACCGACAATCTTTGAGGAATCCGTGTGTTGGATAACTTAGAAACGTACAAACTCGTAAAAGTTCGAGAGAATGAGAGCGTCATAGTGTACCCAATGAGAGTGAAACTTGAGAAACCTACAACTCTTAGAAAACTTCAAAATTTTAGGAAACTTAAAACTTTGTGTGACGCTTTAGAAGCTCGAGAGATCGAAACTTGAGAAACTTAGGGAAATTTGAAAGTCTTAGAAATCTAAGAACTGATGAAACTTTCAGAGAATTCACAACTCGTGAAACTTACAGCTCTTAGATAACCATAAACCTGAGAAACCTAGTGAAATTTACAACTTTGAGATAATTCACAACTCGTGAAACTTGCAACTCTTAGAAAACACGAAACTTGAGAAACTTGTAACTTTTAGGAAACTACAAACTTTGGAAAACTTCAAACTTTGCGTAATGCTTTACATGTTCGAGAGCGTTAGAAAGCGTGAGCGAGAGATACATTAGTTTGACCTATAGATCATTAGAAGTTCAATAGATTGAAATTTGCCATCGTGAAAGACAGAAGATTGCTAGTGCATAGTACAAACCTACGACTTTTAGGCTGTATTGTGACATGAGTAGAAGACTCGTATAGTTAAATTGTATATTTTAATGGAGCAGAGATAGAAGGAATGATTATTCGTAAAGCAAATGCACATCTTTCAGTGTACAACGTGAGATGTATGTTTTCTTAGCAGACTTATGCATTTCTATATTGTAAAGAGACTTATATATATATTGAGCTATAAAGATTGTGAGGCATGGTGGTCGACTGGTTAGAGCGCCTGATCTGTAACGCACAGAGTACGGGTTCGAGCCTCATCCGAGATAGTTAGGCCTACTGTGTAGGGACTGGACATTGAGTGAGTCCTTCATTCACATTTTCTCTACAATTACACATGACTTGTGTATCGGCGTATTCGACGTATTCAATACTTTGTAAGGAGGAGGACGACACCAAAATATAGTTGTATTATTACATTATATTATAAAAATTCACGAGAATATGACTCGTTCACTAGAAGCTACAATTGCATAGGTCGAAAGACACCTGAGATAGTCGGTGGTTTTCTACATAAGATTATCTGCATTATAAAATTGTAAATTTCTAAGGAAACTATGGATGAAGTGAAGATTTCTAGCTTAAAATATTGGTTTGTATGGTGAAACTTTGATATTGCAAGGTTGAAAAGATGTACGGCGCGAAGGTTTACATAGTAAATTGAGAACATATAGCTTGCGCGGAGAGGCATCATTAAGGATTTCACATCGAATTTATAAATAATAATAAATCTACGACAATAATAATAATAATCCACAAATTGCAGCAATGAGAACTCAATCACGTATCGTACGACCATCGATTGGTCAAAATTCAAGTTGTCAATGGGATGAATACATATGCGTATCCGACAGTAGCTGTATCAATCTAAATCTAACCTGTGATGGAAGGAACGATTGTTTCGACGGATCGGATGAGAGCATTTGTCCTTTCACCGGTATGAGTATTTCACATATGGATTTTGCTTATCATAATATTATTCAAAATATTTAATTATAAAATCGAAAAGACTGCAACGGAAAATCAGGATCCGAGATAATGGTGTTCGGCGCTTGCGTAACGAGATGTGAATCATGTTAGAAATGAACGCGTCAAGATCATATGTATACTATAGGAAACCAATACAATTATGCGATTTACATATTAATTATGCGATACATAGGTGGCGAACTTTATACCGGAGTCATCAATCGCATTTTCCTCGCAAATCGAGTCATAATCGGTGTCAGCATCGTCTCTATCGTCATCTCCGTGCTAGTCGTAATGTACATCATCAACACATTTCGACGACGATCCATCTTGTTTCGAACCATCAGACGACAAGCTCAGACCATCGCGGAATACCAAGATACCTGCCAGAATCCGCCTCCCTACGACTTCTATCTACCAATCGCACCATCTTATGCGAACAATCCGCCAACATATGCACGGATTTCCACCGGAGGAGATGATTGTTTATAAGCTGAATCGACATTATTTGAGAAAGTAACAAATTTGAAAACCAATAGATTGAGAAATTTACAACTTTCAACGAACTTTCAACTCGAGCAATGTAAAACGTTGATAACTCACAGCTTTTGAAAGCGAACAGCTTTTGAAATTGAAAATTTTTAGAGAACTTACAACTCGACAAACACGTGAAACTTAAAAATTCAGGAAACTTGCAACCTTTGTGAAACTCGTGAAACTGTCAAATCGTGTTATTTAAAACTTTTAGAGAACTTACAATCTTCGTGAAACTTGCAACCTTTGCGAAACTCGTGTGATTTAAAACTTTCAGTGAACTTGAACGGATTAAAAATTGTGAAACTCGAGAAACGTCAATCTTTGTGGAACTAGCGGTCTTTGCGAAACTTGAGAAACTGTAAAGTCATGAAATTTTAAACTTGGAATATTGAAAATTGTGAAACTTGTAGTCTTTGCCAAACTCGAAGACTCTAAAACGCGAGAAACTCGCAAACTTGGAACATACAACCGCGAAGCCTAGAAACTTAATACTAGTGACACAGAAATCTTTAAGAGAACTTACAACTCCGGAAACTTCAATCATTGCCAAACTAGTAGTCTTTACAAAACTTGAGTATCCTAAGACTTGAGAAACTCACGACTCGGGAAGAATCAAGTCGTGAAACATAAAGCATGAGAAACTCACAACTCTGGAAGTTTCAAATTGTGAAACTTAGCATTCGTGAAACTTAACATTCGAGAAACTTAGCATTCACGAAACTTACAACGTATGAAGTTTACAAATTGTGATTCGTAGAAACTTAAGACTCGTGAAACGTAAAACGTTTAGAGAACTTTCAACTCAGGAAGCTTAAAAATTGTGAAACTTAGAAATTTATCACTTGTGAAACTCGCAAACCCGCAAGCTTTGCGAAATCCATGAGCTGGAAAACTTAGAAACGTACAAACGACCAATCTTTGCGAAACTGGAAACCTTAGAAGCCTATAAACACACATACACACACACACACACACACACACAATTGGTAGAATGTTGATTCCATCAAACTCGAGAACACGGAAATCGATAGATTATAACAATTTTATAGAGTAAACGAACTACTTTTACGATATGTGGAAAGATTCGCGCTGAAAAATTACGCTTTTAACGTCGTATAGTTGGAGGAAACTTAAAATTTTCGTAATTTGAAACTTCCCGAGTTGTGAGTTTCTCATGCTTTATGTTTCACGACTTGATTCTTCCCGAGTCGTGAGTTTCTCAAGTCTTAGGATACTCAAGTTTTGTAAAGACTACTAGTTTGGCAATGATTGAAGTTTCCGGAGTTGTAAGTTCTCTTAAAGATTTCTGTTTCACTAGTATTAAGTTTCTAGGCTTCGCGGTTGTATGTTCCAAGTTTGCGAGTTTCTCGCGTTTTAGAGTCTTCGAGTTTGGCAAAGACTACAAGTTTCACAATTTTCAATATTCCAAGTTTAAAATTTCATGACTTTACAGTTTCTCAAGTTTCGCAAAGACCGCTAGTTCCACAAAGATTGACGTTTCTCGAGTTTCACAATTTTTAATCCGTTCAAGTTCACTGAAAGTTTTAAATCACACGAGTTTCGCAAAGGTTGCAAGTTTCACGAAGATTGTAAGTTCTCTAAAAGTTTTAAATAACACGATTTGACAGTTTCACGAGTTTCACAAAGGTTGCAAGTTTCCTGAATTTTTAAGTTTCACGTGTTTGTCGAGTTGTAAGTTCTCTAAAAATTTTCAATTTCAAAAGCTGTTCGCTTTCAAAAGCTGTGAGTTATCAACGTTTTACATTGCTCGAGTTGAAAGTTCGTTGAAAGTTGTAAATTTCTCAATCTATTGGTTTTCAAATTTGTTACTTTCTCAAATAATGTCGATTCAGCTTATAAACAATCATCTCCTCCGGTGGAAATCCGTGCATATGTTGGCGGATTGTTCGCATAAGATGGTGCGATTGGTAGATAGAAGTCGTAGGGAGGCGGATTCTGGCAGGTATCTTGGTATTCCGCGATGGTCTGAGCTTGTCGTCTGATGGTTCGAAACAAGATGGATCGTCGTCGAAATGCGTTGATGATGTACATTACGACTAGCACGGAGATGACGATAGAGACGATGCTGACACCGATTATGACTCGATTTGCGAGGAAAATGCGATTGATGACTCCGGTATAAAGTTCGCCACCTATGTATCGCATAATTAATATGTAAATCGCATAATTGTATTGGTTTCCTATAGTATACATATGATCTTGACGCGTTCATTTCTAACATGATTCACATCTCGTTACGCAAGCGCCGAACACCATTATCTCGGATCCTGATTTTCCGTTGCAGTCTTTTCGATTTTATAATTAAATATTTTGAATAATATTATGATAAGCAAAATCCATATGTGAAATACTCATACCGGTGAAAGGACAAATGCTCTCATCCGATCCGTCGAAACAATCGTTCCTTCCATCACAGGTTAGATTTAGATTGATACAGCTACTGTCGGATACGCATATGTATTCATCCCATTGACAACTTGAATTTTGACCAATCGATGGTCGTACGATGCGTGATTGAGTTCTCATTGCTGCAATTTGTGGATTATTATTATTATTGTCGTAGATTTATTATTATTTATAAATTCGATGTGAAATCCTTAATGATGCCTCTCCGCGCAAGCTATATGTTCTCAATTTACTATGTAAACCTTCGCGCCGTACATCTTTTCAACCTTGCAATATCAAAGTTTCACCATACAAACCAATATTTTAAGCTAGAAATCTTCACTTCATCCATAGTTTCCTTAGAAATTTACAATTTTATAATGCAGATAATCTTATGTAGAAAACCACCGACTATCTCAGGTGTCTTTCGACCTATGCAATTGTAGCTTCTAGTGAACGAGTCATATTCTCGTGAATTTTTATAATATAATGTAATAATACAACTATATTTTGGTGTCGTCCTCCTCCTTACAAAGTATTGAATACGTCGAATACGCCGATACACAAGTCATGTGTAATTGTAGAGAAAATGTGAGTGAAGGACTCACTCAATGTCCAGTCCCTACACAGTAGGCCTAACTATCTCGGATGAGGCTCGAACCCGTACTCTGTGCGTTACAGATCAGGCGCTCTAACCAGTCGACCACCATGCCTCACAATCTTTATAGCTCAATATATATATAAGTCTCTTTACAATATAGAAATGCATAAGTCTGCTAAGAAAACATACATCTCACGTTGTACACTGAAAGATGTGCATTTGCTTTACGAATAATCATTCCTTCTATCTCTGCTCCATTAAAATATACAATTTAACTATACGAGTCTTCTACTCATGTCACAATACAGCCTAAAAGTCGTAGGTTTGTACTATGCACTAGCAATCTTCTGTCTTTCACGATGGCAAATTTCAATCTATTGAACTTCTAATGATCTATAGGTCAAACTAATGTATCTCTCGCTCACGCTTTCTAACGCTCTCGAACATGTAAAGCATTACGCAAAGTTTGAAGTTTTCCAAAGTTTGTAGTTTCCTAAAAGTTACAAGTTTCTCAAGTTTCGTGTTTTCTAAGAGTTGCAAGTTTCACGAGTTGTGAATTATCTCAAAGTTGTAAATTTCACTAGGTTTCTCAGGTTTATGGTTATCTAAGAGCTGTAAGTTTCACGAGTTGTGAATTCTCTGAAAGTTGTAAATTTCACTAGGTTTCTCAGGTTTATGATTATCTAAGAGCTCTAAGTTTCACGAGTTGTGAATTCTCTGAAAGTTTCATCAGTTCTTAGATTTCTAAGACTTTCAAATTTCCCTAAGTTTCTCAAGTTTCGATCTCTCGAGCTTCTAAAGCGTCACACAAAGTTTTAAGTTTCCTAAAATTTTGAAGTTTTCTAAGAGTTGTAGGTTTCTCAAGTTTCACTCTCATTGGGTACACTATGACTCTCTCATTCTCTCGAACTTTTACGAGTTTGTACGTTTCTAAGTTATCCAACACACGGATTCCTCAAAGATTGTCGGTTTATGAGTTTCACAAAGGCCAACTTTCCAAGTTTGTCAATTTTAAAGATTCGCTAGTTGTGAGTTTGTCGATTTTTATGTTTCATTGGTGTTAAGTTTCTAGGTTTCACAACTTTTAAACTTCTCGAGTTGAGAGTTTCTCATGTTTTACGTTTCGCAAGTCTTAAGTTTCACAATTTGAATCTTCCCGAGTTGTGAGTTTCTCGATTCTTAGGTTACTCGAATTTGGCAGAAACTGCTAGTTTCACACAGACTGAAGTTTATAAAGCTCCATATTCTAATGGTACTCTACGTCTCTCTTACGAACTTCTAACTCTTCCGAAGAAAATTCTACATATACTGGATCGTTTATATGATAGAATTCCAACTTGCATGCAGATTTAGGTAAATGCGCAATATTGTCAAACAATTGCTACTAAGTATGAAATGATGCGATTGTTTCATATTTATAAGAAATACTCTTCAAGGTATGCGTGTCGTGGATATGTAAATGAGGACAAGAAACTTGCTATTCGTATGCTAATGAGGCTGTATGGCTAGGTAGAGTGACTGTTATGTAATAGTTGATGTGGTGCAATAGGTGAGTTGCTGCAATAATGATGTGCTAATTAGCTCATGATATAGAAACTTTGCGTACCGTCGTGATGGAAATGGTGACAGCAAACCTACTATTCCCATGCTAATGAGAACATGTAACCGGATCATATGAGTGTTATGTAGTAGATTAGGTGGTGAACTAGTGATATACTAATTATCTCATATTTGTTCAAGCGAGCGTAGTTGTGTAAGAAATTATGAATGCATTCGTCATGGAAACGGTGACAACAAACGATGAAGCAAACCCTTATTGAGATGCTAACGAGTAACGTCAGAGATAATGTGACATACTTACTATATGCTAATTAGGTCATTGTTGGACAGTCGAGCGTGGGTGATTCAGAAACTAGGCGTGCCGTCGTCATGGAAATGGTGACAACAAACGATGAAACAAACCCTTATTGATATGCTAATGATATGCTAATTAGGTCATTGTTGTGCAGTTGAGCGTGGGTGATTCAGAAACTGGACGTGCCGTCGTCATGGAAACTAGGTCAACATGCTCCCATTGTTGTGCTATTAATAGATATGACGTCATACGTCACGTGACTGGCGTGGACCAATCAGGTGGCTTCCTACCCTCCTCACCTCCCCCTCCGCTCCCCCTCCCCTCCCCCAATAACTAGAACCGGCCTTTGTATCACTACTGGCATAAGTTACACTTCTGGTGCTGTTTGATGTCAGTGCAGCCTTTGATATGGTCGACCACGACATTCTTATCAATCGTCTATTAGTTTCTTTTGACATTTCTGGTAAGTCGCTTG
The DNA here is from genome assembly GCA_020284085.1 of Aporrectodea caliginosa. NCBI lineage: Eukaryota > Metazoa > Annelida > Clitellata > Crassiclitellata > Lumbricidae > Aporrectodea > Aporrectodea caliginosa. The sequence goes on along the minus strand of JACEVL010000128.1, from coordinate 2,616,528 downwards.
ACTGGCTTTGCTCTTTTTTCAATGAGCATATGTCCTGCGCTGTCTTTGGATCCACTAAGTCTCAGTGGGTTGCCAAGTGCTCTTTTTGGTCTGCCGCAGGGTTCTGTTCTCGGCCAATTGATGTACATTTTATACACTGCTGACACTGTAACTGTTCTGGCCTCCTGTGGTGTTTTGAGTCAGCTCTATGCTGATGATATTCTGGCATTTAATGCTCTGACTGCAGCAGCCAGAATGCAGCGTGCTATGGAGGCTCTTGGCAATTGCATTGTCTGTGCCTTAACACTTCTAAAGCGCAAGTTATATGTCTGGGAAATGGGCAGCATCTGACAAAAATAGATCCTCAGGCCATATCTACTGACTTCACTAACTTTGTCTTCTTGACATCTATCTGCAATCTACAGGTTGATCTTGATCAGGAACTTACCTTCTCTGAACACCTAAATCTTTTATGCTGTGCTTGCTTTTTTCAGTTGCGGCAATTGTGAGTCATTTCCCGTTCACTTTCACCTGCTCTTGTTCATGCGTTTGTTTGTAGTAGAATTGACTACTACAGTACTAATTCATAGTAACCAAATGACCGCACTCACTGTTACAGAGACGTCTCCTCACACCCAATAAAATACTCGCGGGCAAAGTGGGTACCGTTCAGTTTGACTGCCGGACAAAGTGAAACACGGCAGCCCTATCATAAATTTGACACGAGGCATTCCTAGCGTAAATTTGACACGCGTCAGCCCTGTCGAAAAGCATCGACAAGCCAGGGTCAGACTAGGAACCTGAGCTATCATTACCAGAGGCATTGTTGATTGCCAGCACGCCTATATCCGCTGTATATTTGAAGTACGAGTTAACTCGTACTTGGCGTCTCGGCAATCTTCAAGTACGAGTTAACTCGCACCTGGAGTCTCGGCAATCCCATTCCAGTACGAGTTAATTCGTACCTGGCGGTCAATGTGTTAAGTAGGATGCAGTGATCTACACCAATGCTTCCCAAAGTGGTGGTCCACGGACCAGTGCCGGTCCGCGAACCCTCAGTTGCCGGTCCGCAAAGTGAGTCAAGAAACTGGTCAAATTGTCTCTCAATAAAGAAATGGCTATTATATTTGTAAAGTCATAACAAAAAAGACTGATTAGGCTAGCATTTAAAAGGCAATGGTGTGATAAAATTAGCTACACATACATTGAAATCAATTTTAATACATATTTGAGGAATTTATTTAAGTCATCGAGAAAGATAAATACTGAATAAAATAATTGGGCCCCGGCCCCCATGCATAGGGAAAATTCTTGCCGATCCGTGACACTGAAAGTTCATTCTTGCCGGTCCGTGACACTGAAAAGTTTGGGAAGCACTGATCTACACAGTCAAAAGCAGCAGAGAAGTCTAGGAGTATTAAGGCAGTCATATATCCCTTGTCGGCAGCAAGGACCAAGTCATTATGGACTTTCAGGACAGCTGTTTCCGTGGAGTGGAATTGCCTGAATCCTGACTGAAGAGGCGGAAGCAGGTTGTTTGCACAGAGGTAAGAGTAGAGCTGAGTGTGGACTACTCTCTGTATCATCTTAGATAGGAATGAAACATTAGAGATAGAACAGAGATTGGGATCAAGATCACTCTTCTTGAGACGAGGATGAATAACTCTTCTGAGAGTTAGGAAGTATGCCAGTAGACAGAGAAAGGTTGATTAGGAAGGCCAGGATATGGCAAAGAAGTGAGGTTGAGATTTTAGAAGCCATGTAGGCACAGGGTCAAGTTCACAGTGTTTGGATGTAGATTTCGTCCGTAGGTCAGCAATGTAGTCAGGAGTGACAGCGTCAAAGGTTTAGAGTGAGGTTGTAATAAGAATAGGTACCTCAGGAGGAGTAGAGTTTACAGTGCTATCTCTAACATTGTTAACTTTAGCCAGGAAAGAATTTAACAACTCATATGGTGTGCCGGTGTCCCGTGACAGAGTCTCCCCTCTAAAAGTCTCCCCCCAGAGACTCTATTTTGAAACAGATTCTCCCTCCGGAGACTGTATTCTGAAACAAAGTCTCCGGGGGAGAGAATATTTAATCTCCCATTGAAATAAAGTAGACTTTATTTCAACGCAACATAGGATGCACCATAGTTGTTAAATCGGTGAAATCTGAATAAAAATGGTGAAAATTGAATAAAAACGGGGGAAACATAGTTTTTCAAAGAAATAAAAACCCGAAAAAACGGAAAAAGCGAAAAGTAAAATAATTCATCTTTCTTACATCTCGTACTGCATTTTTAAATTAAAACCCTTGTTTACGCAAAATTAATTTTAATCAGCAAATAACACAACTTTATCAGTAAACACTAAGTAACATTAATCTATAACATTTATTTTATTTTTTTATTAGTTTGGTTTAATAAGAAATTGAGAAATTACAAATATTGAAATCTTCTAAAATTTAAATTATAAACGTAAGTCCACATAAACCCATACTGACATAAACTAACACAATTAAAAACTAAACTGTGTAAGTAGACGACGTTTCTCACCTTTATAATACTCTGCTGGATATTCTTTTTTGATACTGCAATTAGGACTAAGCAAAGCTTCACATTGAGCCTTATCCATGAAAATAATTTTGAAATGTTTCACAAAGTAATACTTATTAATGCAACTTATAGCAAAATATATACTAACCAATATTGAATCCGTTGAGATCATCTAAGACTATGCAGAAATAAACTTGGGCTACGAATAATTTATGGTGATCTGCACCTTAGAGTTGACCAATCAATTTTGTTAAGTTTTTGTCACCTGCGTGAGCAAATTCCATTCTAAGTTGAATAATTCCATGGTTCAACAAAAGCTCAGCCGTCTTTATCTTAAGTCTGTACTGGCTTCATGGACTACAATGCTTTTTAATTGATATTGGCCTATCAATACTAAATAGGTTTGGTTTACCTCTGCTAATTATTTAGTGGTTACTGCCCATAATTCAGTGATTGAATAATCTTCATCACTGAAAGCCAGAAAAGCAAGGGCAAGCACATATCAAGAAGCCAGAAGGCCTACTTCATTTGCAATCGCTGGTTAGGAATTTACTGTTCTAGGTAATAACCTGACACCAGCTAACAATAATAAATAACTACTAGGCTAACCAGATTAATGGATGGATGGTAGGCATTATACGCATCAAAGGAATCACAGAAAACGAAGCGCAAGGTCATATCAGTTGATTGATACAAGTTGAAGGGTAGGCCTAATCCGCATAAAGAATCGTTAAGAAGCCAATGCTAGCTCGTATCAGGAAGCCAGTAGAGTTGTAGTTATTCGCATGCGTCGCTTCAGAAGTGTAGTTAATGATCTGGCCTGATAATCTGACGCTAATAATATTGAACGACCAATATCCAGCACAATTTCAGTGGTAGGTCTAACCATAGAAGAATCAGCGGGAAGCTAATTAGCGTTAGTTGACATAAGCTCCTACAGTGCGTTGAATTCTCACTCTCTATACTCTCTCCATCATCTACTGTTCGGGATCCTGGGGTCATCCTTGACGCAACACTTTCCCTCAAACCTCAAATAGCTGCCATCTCTCGTGCGTGCTTGTTTCATCTCAGGAGAATCAGACAGCTCTACACTTGACTCAGCATCACTGAAAACACTGATACACTGCCTTATTCTGACGCGACTTGACTACTGCAACTCGCTACTCTATGGTCTCCCTGAATGCACAGTGTTTCCTCTAACTAGAATACTGCATCAGGCTGCAAGACTGTGCCTCGGACTTTCTTACCGGGACCATATTACACCTGCTCTTCGTTCTCTGCACTGGCTTCCTTCCTGTCTGCGAGGGTGTATCCACTTCACGCTGACACTCCTCATGTGCAGATCATCTGCCTTTGTACTTATCTTTCATGGTCACACCCTGCAACTCTCTTAAAGCTCCTCTCTTTGATCAGCATCTGCTGCAAAGTATGTTGTTCCTGGTATACATCTTGTCTTTGGCCGGCATTCATTCACAGTTGCCGGTCCCTCCATCTGGAACTCTCTACCTCCTCATGTTCGCAACTCTCTTAGCGAGACTGTCTTTCGCACTAAACTGAAAACTTACCTCTGCCAGTCTATTTATGGCTCTTAATGGTTGCCTGGCTTCAATGTGCACTTCTGAACTTTGTAAGGAGGGCATTATCAAATTACAGTTGTATTTATTGTATTAAAGTGGGTGTCTTTTTGCTTGACGTCATCATGTCACTGCAGAAGTCATTACAGTAAAACTTTGGTATTTTGAACTTCCGGTTTTATCAAATAGCAGTCAAAGGCCTGGCCACAACCAATGCAAACACATACAAGCATGACTCTGATTTATCAAACCTGCTTATATTCAAGCTTCCCTTATTTCAAAGGTACTCTATGGTCCTTATAGAACTGTTGACTAGCAGATATATTGAAGTTACAGGGACATTCTGCAAAGCGATACTATTGGCATAGCTGTAGCTTATTGCTTAATAATTATCAGATGCTTTGATTGCCCATACATGTAGATGTTTGACTGGTCAGTGGGAGGGTCAGTCAATTGAGGCAAGGTTGTTGTCCAATTTCGCCATTCTACCTCAGCCTGATTTCTTTGACCTAAATCGTAGAGCTTGTGCGAGGAGTAACAAAGGGCTTTGGTGACAGTGACACCACTGACACCAGCATTAATTACACTAGACGTGTTGAAAGTCAAAATGCCACAAAAAAACGAAAATGGGCACAGAGCCCAGTTGCCTGCACTGGGCTCTAGGCCTCATGCACCTCTTTGTATCAGAGGGCCAACTACTATAACGATAGCGGCTTCAGAGATTTGAATATCGGGCTAGCACGGTCTACACAAGAGGCTTTAAAAGATGTGGCTTCTATTCAAACCAGGCCCTTAGCCAGAAATAAAAAGTTACCCGTCCAAAAGCGCGACCGTTCCAGTCTGACGGCAATGCTTGTACCCTGCACTGAATGACCTATAGATAAGTTTTGATCACATTTAGGAACTCTATTAATTCTTTGTTTTTTTTTTAAAATTGTATTGTACATAATTTTGAATTGTCGTCAACGGCCTTTGATGTCATATGATGACGGTAAACTTGTGAATTAAAAAAAAATCACATTTAGGAACCCTCCAAAATACTTTCCACCCATCCTTTGGAGGGGTGGCTGGCTAAGGGTCTGCATTTAATTGATTGACAACTGTGACAGGCTGTGAAAAGGAAGGGCCTTAACAACCCAAGTGAATGGTGAACGGCCTATTGTACAAGTTTCCAATTACATCAAAGACTTGACCCTTCTGCAGTTTCCAATGTAATTAACTGCTGCCCAGAGTAATTGGAGCAGTAGGCCTAGGTTTATTGAACTGTGACTGCCATCTGGATTATAAACTGCCCAATAGACGGACATCATTTAACACAATTTGTGCTCGTCCAAAATCATTTCCACCCGTCCAAAGGACGGGTGGACGGGTGGCTGGCTAAGGGCCTGATTCAAACGGATAGCGATAGTCGAGAAGGGGTGAGGCCATGAGGTCGCTATACAAACACATGTACACTTCGATTTGTGTCGAGTCAGACAAACATAGAAGCATCTATCTCGCTTATTTTGAACCATGGATATATCGAACCATTAATCTTGAACTTCGATAGAACCAAGTAGTGCTGTTTATTCATAAGGTTAAATTAGAAAACAATCAATTTGTCTGCATTTCACCCAAGAGATCCTTCAAATCAAGTGTCATGCGTGACCGGCGAGATGAGTCCTATGATACTTCACCGGTAGCCCACCACTCGGTTTGTAAAATTTGTGTATTGTCATTTTGTTTTATTTTGTGGTGAATAAACTACTTACTTACTTACTTACTGGAGAAAGTCTAAAGAGGCATGTAAAAAAGCGTTAACCTCAATTCCAACATGTAGAACTAAGTAAATACACACTTCACATGACAAATGCCAAAGGTTTCAGAAACATTAAAATGGTTGCATACCTGCTTTCCACTTAGATCTCTAATTTCTGACTGTAACTCATGAAGCTGCACTTGCAGGTTTATATTCTACAAATATGCAATAATAAGCAAATAAACCAAGAAAAATCAAATAAACCTGTGTATGTATGTTTGTATGTAGACACCCATTATAGCACCTTTTAAAAACCTCACAAAAGCACCGCTTACACCAATCTACATGTAGTTAAAGCTACAATGAACAAAAAGTTAATCAATAAGCAAGAAGTACTCCGATAACTAGAAGTAATCATTGGTGAGCTCCCGCTGACAAGCAGAACCCTAGCTCGCAGACAGAATGACTCCACAGATCAGGTGCTACTCAGAAGCATGCGATCCCATATCAAAGTTCCAGTCTCGCTTCAGAAAGGGCCCCAATCAACAGAGTCAGTACTATTGAGGCTGATTTCTGACAGATTCCCCATCCACAGCTGATAGTAGACACTATGTTCAAAGTTCCTAAACAATGTAGCATCAAAGAAGAGGAGTGACGGCAGGTGAAGTCGCTCGCAGCACACAAACCCCAACATCAAGCAGTCCCTCACAGATCAAAGATGAAACTGTGTCCAAGCATCCCTCTGTTAGCAGGTTTGTGGAGAATGACTTTCTTTGTGGCCAGCAATTGTTTGTAGATCACAGCACCAATTACAGGATTACTGTAACTCACATCTTACTGACATTATGTGTAGTTTGCAGAAGCTCCAGAGGGTTAAGAACTCTTCAGCTAGAGTTTCAACATCATGACAGAAGCATCAACATCATCTTTGTCCTGCAGGCGAGGACTGTCATGACCAACTCTCGTGCTTTTGCAGCTCCATAAACTTGATTTTGCTCTCCTCTCTGAAAAGTTCCCACTCTTCTCTTTCTCGTCAAGTGTACGTGATCTGGGTGTTACCCTTGATAGTTCACTTACCTTTACCGATCACATCTCTAATCTCTCACGCTCCTCCTATTTTCACTTAAGGCGTCTCAGGGTCATTCGTCGTTCTGTCTCCTCCTCCATATTCACAACTTTAGTTCATGCTTTTGTATTTTCTCGGATTGACTACTGCAATTCCCTTCTTGTTGGTCTTCCTAAGATTCGTCTCTCTCCTCCTTCAGTCGGTCCTCAACACAGCTGCTAGACTTATAGTGCGCGCCTTCCCAAGTACTCTCACATCTCTTCCTTTATGTTTGATGAACTTCATTGGCTCCCCTCTGCATGCTCGCATACAATTTAAAATCCTCTCTCTGATCTTCAAGGCTCAGAGGGGTCTTGCCCCGCAATATCTGGTTGGCGTACTACTTCGCCACACTCAGCTTCCTCCTACCGTCCACTTCGCTCCTGCAATAGACTTGACCTCTTGGTTCCCCGTAGTAGAACTGCTATGGCTCAGGCTCGTTCCTTTGCTTCAATTGGTCCCTCTCTTTGGAATGCTCTTTCTCCTTCTGTTCGCTCTAAAATTCTCTCTGGCAGTCTCTCTTCTTCCTTCGCTTTTCTCAAAACCTGTTTATTTTCGCGGGGCTTAGCACACTGGGAGCGCTTCTGAACGGTTCACCCTACGAGGCGCTTTACAAATGCTTAAATACGATACGATACGATATTGGCCTCACTCTATGGAACCAACTTCCTCCCATGACTCGCTCATTGCTTCAAGCTGGGGGGTCTCCCTTCATCCTTTTGCTGCTTAAAACAGCTTTATTTCTCATGGTCTCTCGCACTGGGAGCACCTCTGATTGGTGCAGAACTGTGAGTGGCGCTATATAAATTTACAGATACAATAAAATAGCTTCTGCACTTAAATAATTGCACTTATTTCCAGTTCAGCACACAATCTCTTTCAAATTTGGGTGCATGGTTTATAAGACATAGAACTCCAGCTAACTCTAGCCAACACAGCAATTAAAATCACTATTTATTCCTCGGTCATATTAGAACTGTGAGTGGCGCTATATAAATTTACAGATACAATACAATACAATAGCTTCTGCACTTAAATAATTGCACTTATTTCCAGTTCAGCACAGAATCTCTTTCAAATTTGGGTGCATGGTTTATAAGACATAGAACTCCAGCCAACTCTAGCCAACACATAAAAAAAAACTTTAATGGTCACTCGAAGTGGCCATTATAATTAAACATAACCCGTCGAATGAATTAGTTAGAATTCGCAAGATGTGGAATAAAGTACTAAGAATTCGCTAGATGTCGAATAAAGTATATAGCATTCTCTAGATGTCGTGTGTGTAAGACTACATAAGCAGTCCACAAATCTTTAAAATACATTACAAAGAACTCGCTAGGTCACTAGGTGCCAACACATGCTACATTACAAATGCAATCCACTTCTACTGCGGCAGGTATCTATTTAAAAGTCGATTATCGGTGCCATTTTAAGAGACAGTTGACATAGTCTAATAACTCGATTAAAATAAAGTTTAGACTCTAAATTAAGACCAATTCTAAAAAGTTTTACGTCACAGTAAAAAAATCCGAGTAAGGCCAAAACAAAATAATGGTGTGTTTCCGGTAACGCGACCAAGTCACTTTTTGCCGCGACTCGGAAAATTTTGTAAAAAAAAATTTTTTACGGAAAATTTTGTAAACAAAAAATTTTTTTTACGAAAAATTTTAAAAAAATTTTTTTTCCTACTTCACATACATGAAGCCTTTGCATGCCGGTGATGCAGAATCGCGACATTATAGGTGCATTCACTGAAGCAGAGACGTTCGGAAACTAGCGGTCTTTCAATGGAAATAATGGTGCCGTAAATTACAGCAATAAAAGGGCTAAAGTGTGGAGTTTTGGAGAGGGAGGTAATAGACCCGAAAGTGGTGGATTTTCTCACGGTAATTTGACAGGGTTATTTCACAAATCTGGCCGCCATATTCATTGTATCAGAAATACCTATTATCGTACGTGCCATTATAAAAGTAAAGCCTCCTAATAGCAATCAGCCTACTTAACAACCTCCGTAGCATTCTACTTTCGTAGCAACCTGCCTTCTTAGCAACCAAACTTTGTAGCAAGCAGCCTCTATGTCAGCCTCATTAGCAACCAGTTTCAAAGTCAGACTTGGCCCCTTTAGCAACCGCCTTCCTTAGCAACAGTTATCCTTAGAAACTGTCCTGCTTAGGAACTGCCTTCATTAGCAACTAGTCTTCTTAACAACCAGTCCCTCACAGATCAAGCAGTCCCTCACAGATCAAAGATGAAACTGTGTCCAAGCATCCCTCTGTTAGCAGGTTTGTGGAGAATGACTTTCTTTGTGGCCAGCAATTGTTTGTAGATCACAGCACCAATTACAGGATTACTGTAACTCACATCTTACTGACATTATGTGTAGTTTGCAGAAGCTCCAGAGGGTTAAGAACTCTTCAGCTAGAGTTTCAACATCATGACAGAAGCATCAACATCATCTTTAGCAACCAATCTTCGTAGCAAGCAGTCTCCTTAGCAGACGACGTTAGGAAACCATATTTCTTTCTATGCAGCGTTAATAATATTATAACAATAAATGGGCTCAATGTTTCCCATGGACAATTTACACACATGTATGATGTTGAGGAGATAACAGACACCGAAAAGTCAGCAATTTTCTCACGTTACCACCCATGCATATTTCCTAAACAGCCGTTGTCTGCTACACGTTTATTGTTTAATGTACATAATCCATAATTCCTTCCCCACCACTGCCCCTTCCATTTCACCTTGCAAGAAAAACGATGTCAACAAAAATGAAATAAATAAGATTGTTTTCAACAGCAGTTTGTAGGTACATTCTGCAAATAGGCATTTTTAATACTCGCATAGAAAATACATACTTTGGTACAGCATGTACCGCTGTGCATAAATGGGAAGTGGCGTAATTTTAGGAAATCACTGCATAAAATTATTTAACCAAAATAAAATTATTTTCCTACCTACCTACCCAGTTTTTTTTAACTCTGTTACCGGAAACACACCATTATTTTTTTGGCCTAATTTAAAACCGAAAATCAGACAGACAGAAGCCAAGAGCCAAATCAGACATTCATCATGTGTTCTAGGTACAAATCGTTTTAAATTATCAAACAGACTCCCTTCCTGGCCTTAGTTTCTTATTATCTGCACTATATTCGTGTAACCAATATCAATAACCTATTAATTATTTTGGTTTCAGCATTCTACCGAGTTATAGTGAGGCTACAGTCCCTCTTCCTTCACCTATAAAAAAAATCAAATGACTCCTGGAGCTACATAATCTGGAGATTTACTTGTCAACCATGCAGAAAACAAAGTGGACATAAAATTACAGATACAGTCATCGAATTCAACATGGATTACAATTGCAAAGTGGATAATAATTGCAAAGTGGACCACAATTAACCTGTAAGCTAGCAAAGTGCACAGATGTCATTGTGGATTATAAGTAACATCAGACTCCAGAAAGACTCTCCTGGAGCTACATAATCTGGAGAATTACTTGTCAACCATGCAGAAAACAAAGTGGGCACAAAATTACAGATACAGTCATCGAATTCAACATGGATTACAATTGCAAAGTGGATAATAATTGCAAAGTGGACCACAATTAACCTGCATGCTAGCAAAGTGCACAGCAAAGTGCTTGGTCACTTACATCATTGCATTCTCAACTTAAATCTTATCTGTTACAAAATTGCTTATCCATCACAGGCCATCTCTTCTGTCACAGCAGACCGAGATTCTTGATGTTAACCTGACAGCAGTTTGAATTTGTGCTGGCTAAGTGTGCCATTGGCTGTTGCCTTGTCCATTAGACACAGGCACTCGAGAAGTTACTAATTAATAACAGCAGTACTTAATGTCTTCTCGGAGGTGACTGTGTTTGCCCAGTTGCTCATTCTGACATTTCCAAAGCTTGTGTTCGACCAAGACTGCGAACATGCAATGATGTAACTAGGACTTTTCGTTTAATGGGGCTTTAACCCTTTCCGGTCCAATAAAATGTTTGTGCCTTCCTACATGTCCCATGGGGTGGGACTGTGGACCGGAAAGGGTTAAGCCTTGAGCATGGCGAGCGCGGTAGCACGAGTCTATAGTGGGGTCGGGGCTTGATTTATTTTAGGGAGTTCACCTTCATTTGGGGGGGCTTAAGCCCGCCAAGCCCAAAGCTAGTTATGTCCTTGCAACCGTGAAAGCATTCACAACAAACTCAACACCGTCCACAGTCACATGGCGAAATCCCTTCAGGACACCAAGATCTGCAATGAGGATTGCAAGCTTGTTCCCTTTCATCAAAAAGCTCGCTGCTATGAGGTCTCCAATGTCATGACGTGTGTCTGTGGAGCAGAGGCTTTCTGAGCCGTTTGCACCTCCACCCTATAAGCGAGTGGCTTGTTTGGCCTCTGTGACATCTGGGTGGGTCAACCAGGCAGTTGCCAAGGCTGCCCATCAGGGGCAGATCTAGAGGGGGCGATTGGGGTGATCGCCCCCCCCCCAAGAGTCCAATAATTAATTTATTAATTTGAGGATTTGATTGCTATTTGTGTTGTTTTTTTAAATTAATTTTATATAGTCTCTGCACACACCTATATTATTACACTTTGCATACCTTAAAATAATTTTTTCTCTCTGAATGTGTACCGTTGAATGAGGTTTACCTTTGCCCACTGGATGACTTGGCCCAAATTGAAATATTAGTTTTTCACCTGCTGGCCTTCCACAGTTATCACGTGGTTTCGACATCGACGATGTCTATTTTATTATTTCCATGTAAATTCAACTCCATTTTAGCATATTTTATTCCTCTGTAGGCTTATAGACAACTCCATTTTAACGTACATTATTCAAACGATATAAAACCTAAAAAACAGTAATTTGGATTGGTGAAAATAAATCTTTGCTTTAAAAGAAGTTAGATTGATTAAAAATTATTCTTTGCTTAGGCTTAAAAAGAAGTTGGATTAATTAAAAATAATTCTAATACATGATCAGAAAGTGTATTCACAATCAAGACAACATTAGCAGCAGAGATGGGCATGATCAGTTAAATTGCTAATTGATTCAAATTAGCAGCTGAAATTTGCTAATCGATTAGAATTCGAATTAGCAACATCTTGTAGCTAATCAATTAGAATTAGCTGTTTGTCTAAAAATGTCTAATCAATTAGCTAATTGATAAGTTAAACTGCTTAACGGTTAGAATTAGAATTAGCTACTGAAATTTGCTAATTAATTAGAATTAGCAAAATCTTGTGGCTAATCAATAAGAATTAGCTGCATGTCTAATTAGCTAAGGCCAAAAAAAATGCTGTGTTTCCGGTAACATAGCTTTAAAAAACTGGGTAGGTAGGTAGGAAAAAAATTTTATTTTGAAAAATAATTTTACCCAACAATTTGCTCTTACACCTTGCTAAAACAGTTTCGGGTTCTTTAAACTTTAGCCCGTTTATTGCTCTAATTAACGGTGCCCTTATTTACATACCTCTGGCAAGGAAGCAATGTTATAAATGTCCCAAACCTGCACCTCTGGCACGCAAAGGTTAAATTCATGTGTCAATAAAAAAAAATTGTGAAACAAATTTTTTCACAAAATTTCCCAGTCGGGCCTAAAAAAGTGACTCGGTCGGGTTACCGGAAACAAAACATTATTTTTTTTTGCCTAATGGATTTGAATCTAATCGATTAGTTACCCAACTCTGATTTGCAGTAAAATTACACATGAGCTGCTGCCCTTCCTTGTGCAGCTCTGCAATTCTCATTGGCCAAAGTTCTACCAACATGTCAAAAACATGGAAGAAGCCAGAACTCGATTCAGCAACCATCAGCCAATCGTGAACTTTGCATTTGCATCAAAGCTTATTCAGAAGGTCAGCAGACAGTGCGCTACCTATAAGCAAGTGACCATATGCTGAAACAGCAATCACACTTCAGGAGGGGACATTCTATGGAGACAATTAGGCACACACCATATGTGCTCAAAGGTTGACAACAAAGCAATTAAGTTGCGATTTCCTGATTGGAACCATATTAGAACAACTTGTCATCAGTGACTTGGGTGTGCCGCTGTACAAATCTATGGCTGACTAGGTAGTGTGATTCAAGTTAACTGAAACTGAAATGTCAGTTAACTGATTTATTTGATTTCAGTTAACTGGAACTGAAACGGAAATGGCTAAGAAACTGAAACTAAATAGAAACTGGAATGGTCAAAACTTTAATAGAAACTGAAATTCAAAAACTGAAATTGATGGTTAAATACATTAAATTTCCAATTTAAAAGGTAGTTTATTTAGATCAATGCGTAATCTTACTTATCAATATGTATATCTATAAATATTCATATATCGATGTCTTTTCTTGCCATCCTCGGTGATGGTTTCATTTATATAAAGTCTATGCTTTATCCAGTGATCTCTTTTACTAGTTACTAATACAAATCAGCAGTTTTATCGATTGGAAGTTATGGAATGTTTTGTTTTTGAAATTGTGTTTCTGTAATGAACAATTTCTGTTATAGTTTAGACTATTTAAATATATCATAATATTTCGCTGAGTGGTAGAAAACGAGTGAATGCAGTGTGGAACTACCATTTGCAAGACGTTTCGAACGACAATTCCGTATGCACTACTGGTTAACAACATTTGAAAGCGCTACACAAGGACGCTTATGAAAAATTAATTTCTAAAGAGTCGGCGTTACTAAAGAAAGTAAAGCCAAGTCAACCAGCGCCAGGATCAAATTAAAAAAATTCCAGTAATTTATCTATAGTGAGGAGGCTAAGGTCCAAAAATGCACTGCATTGTTCATCTTGTGGATAAAAGCAACAAACTTTTCTAGCTTCAAGAAAAACAGGTTTAAGACTTTTCAGCTAGCTGCATCATTTAAATCCAAAGGGAACATAATAAAATACACGGTGATTCATTAAAAAACGTCCCCCTGCATATTTCACTGTAACTCCGTCAAATGTCATGCTATGTGAAAGAAATTTTAAAGGAAGACAGAGGAGTTATTTCTAAAGATTAGGAAAGTTAAAGTTTATGTTCAAATTGACCCCCTTTGGCAGCCAAGCATGCGTGAAGACGAGTACGCCACTGTTTGACTGATTCATCAATGATGCGCTGATCCATTTTGTCCAATGCCTCCACAATTCGACTTCGCAACTCACTGACATCATATATTCAAGATCTGTAGACCTTCTCTTGCATGACACTCCATATCTTATAGTCCACTGGATTTAAATCAGGGCTGTTGGGTGGACACAAAGTAGGCGGGATGAAATCAGGTGTTTCAGTTTCCAGTAACGCAACAGTGTCCCGTGCTCTGTGCGCAGGAGCGCTATCCTGCTGGAAGATGAAATACTCATCGGTAATGTCACGAATGTCTGGTAAAAGGCCCTGTTTTAGTAGAACATCTCTGTAATATTGTCCATTGACCTTAACGCCCGGTTCGATGAAATGAATGTTCGTACGACCGTGTGCAGAGACCCCGGCAGATACCATAAGGCAGTGCTTCCCAAAGTGGTGGTCCGCGGACCGGTGCCGGTCCGCGAGTCCTCATTTACCAGTCCGCAAGGTGAGACAAGAAATTGGTCAAATTGTCTCGGATCAAGAAATGACTATTATATTTGTAAGAGTCATAACAAAGCACTTATTGGGCTAGCATTTAAAGGGCAATAGAGTCATGTAATTGGCTAGACATGCATTTAAATCAATTTTTGAGGAATTTAAGTGATCAAACACGAAACAGAGAAATAATTAATAAATTTGGCACCGGTCCTCCCGCAGTGGAAAAATTCCTGCCGGTCCGTGACAATGGAGGTTATTCCTGCCGGTCCGTGACATTGAAAAGTTTGGGAAGCACTGCCATAAGGGATTTACTGAAAGTTGATCGAGTTCGCAAAAGACGATTTGCTGGAACGTCCCTCTTCCTTGTACCGGCGGGTACGTAAATTCGATCATTCTGATTGTTACTGGGTGCTGCTACAGTAAACAGTTTCTCATCAGTGAACCAGATGAAATTGACTAAGCTTGCAGGATACAAACGCAGTAGCTGACGGGAACGTTGAAATCTTGCTTGTTTGTTGGCTTCTGTGAGTTCTTGAGCGCGCCGTTTCTTTAAACATTGCAAATGTAAATCATTCTTAACAATTCTCCAAACTGAAGTCTGACGGATACCTGTTTCTCAAGCAATTTGTCTCTGCGAACGATGCGTTTGCGGCAAATCTTCCTGGCTGAGTACCAGTGATTCAACCTGTTCAACATTGTCGGCTGTTGTGGCAGTCCGAGGGCGGCCGCTGCCTGGTTGACGATGAAAAGACCCATCGATCTTGGAAAGCAGAGCCTTTAATCCACCAAGTGTCATTCTTTATCTGAAAATTCCTTTTAAAAACGTTTTGCACCGTAATTTTTATTCTTTCTTAGAAATGTTATAGTATGTTTATCTTCTTTGGTAAACACCATTTTGTCGAGATAGTCGTGACGTCATTAGTTTCGTCATTCGCGTTACGTCATTTTGGCTTTGAATGTGAAACAATTTATGTAGCACTTGGCTAGAGCATCAAGCGTCATTGTTGTGAAATTTCACTAAAATTGATGGTCATCTACATGAGTTATGCTAACTTTTGTAGGGGGACGATTTTTAATGAATCACCGTGTAGATGTTTGAAAATATGCTTTAAAATACAGACGTTTCAGAACATTGCGCAGCCAATACTATGCTAAAACACAGAATATGTGGTCTATGAGTCACTTTCTTCGACCTATTGTAAAGAGGCCATTAAACGTGATGGCGCATTACTGGAAGCTACACTTCATTGTGGACTGCCTATGTGTATTGCTTATCAGCCGAAATGTAAGGAAAAACTTTGCAAAACTTTTGATCCTAAGTACAAACCTGCTGAAACTGTCAAACTGCTTAAGATTATGGATGAGAAAATGAACTATACGAAAGCAATTATTATGAAAAATGCCATAATTAGCGCACGAAGGATTTGTCTTGGCATGGACCATGGATATTTGGACCAAGAAAGGTTACTCTTCATCACACTTAGCTGTAACGGATTGTTTTTACCATCCAGAATCTCACAAAGCAGTTCATTTGCTCACACACAGTAAAGCATCCACATACAGGTGAAATGATTTAGGAAAAATTTGAAGGAACATTAAAAGATTGGTGTATGAAACCAAAAAGAATATTTCTGATTATTGCAGATAATGCCAGTAACATGATTAAGTCAGTTAAGACTCTAAATGAAACATCAGAATCAATGCAACAGGAGCAAACAGATATAATCAAACTAAGCAGCTTAAAAAGAGCAGTATTTTAGAATTTTATGAAGAGGAGGACATGGAACACGATGAGCAAGAATATGGTGAAGTAAACCTGCAAATTGAGTTCTTACCTTCATTTCATTTTAAACGTCTGTCCTGTCTAGGGCATACAATCCAGTTACTATTCAAAGTTCTCGACAAATGTCCAAGTTACAGAGTAATTTTTACAAAAGCAAGAAACACTGTACGTGCTGTGCATGTATCTTCGGTTGCTACTCAGAAACTTATTATGAAATGCCAAAAAGACTTTGGTAGCTGATTGCATCACTAGCTGGAATAGCTCAGATCTCTTAATAAAATGACTTCCAGATCTCAAGGTTGGACACTTTAAATTCTTTAATTTGGATTATTTTCTTTTTCTGTGTAGTTTGTAATACTTGTAAATCTATTTCATTACTGACTATTCAGTAGCTGAGACTATCTTGTTTTATGATGAAAGGTTAGAACTGTGTTCATATAAAATTATGAATACATAATAGCAGTTTTTCAATAAGAAGTTACATGTGTGAAAATGTTCATATCACACATTAGTTCGTAAGTTTGCTTAACAACGTCAAAAACTGAAATAGAAATTGGCTGAAAACTGAAACTACAATTGAAATTCAATGAAAACTTTAACTGAAATAGAAACTGAAATCAGTCTGAAAAACTGTAATTGAAACTGGAATGAGGCTATTCCAGTTAACTTAAACTTAAACTTAAATAAATCAAAAACTTTAATCACACTGTGACTAGGGCACACACCGAAGGGTCGCACCCAGGTCCTTAAATCGTAACTGAAACCCGACCAAAGAAGCATAATATATTATGCCCACCGGTTTATTCCAAAGAAGGATGGCATAAACCGGTGGGCATAATATATTATGCTTCTTTGGTCCAAAACTATGGAATGCTATTGACCCTAGCATCCGTTCTCTAACCTCCCTTAACTCCTTTAAACTGGCATATAAAAAACTTTTACATACATGCGATTAAATTATTCTGTGTACCGCTTATAAGTTCTACATGCCACAGTGTTAATTCTTGTTCTCCTTGCACTTCATTTGCACTTCATTACTTATATGGGGACGACTAAATAAGCTCTGTGAGCTTCTTCTCTCCATGAGTCGAGTTAGACCTTCTTCTACTCAGTTTCTATACTCTCTCACTGTTATGCTTTACACAGATTCTTACTTGTTAATTACAATAACTGAATTACTACTGTCGCCATGATTGTGAACTTGATTACACTGATTACAATGTACATTGCATCTCGACTCAAATAAATTTGATTTGATTTGATATTAAGTAACTTTTAAGAGCTTAGTCACATTCAACTGTTTCATAACAGACATTGTCTCTCACGTGTGAAGCTGAAGATGTGTGCGCCTCTGCTACAGCGGTGGATTTAGTCATCCGCACAGAGGGCAGTTAGCATCCGCACCGGTTCAATTGCCGGTATGACGAAATAGAGTATCCGTCCTAAGACTATCCGGGGGGATGTATGAATTTATCCCCCCAGATGGAATAAACCGGTTTAGAGTATCCGGGGGAATAAACCATTCTATCCCCCATCGTCATACGCGTCACGATAGCCTCGACGAAAATCCAGTCAAAATCACAAAAATGAAGTAAATTAATTTCAGGTCGACGTACAAACTAAAGATACGCAACTTTAAATATTTTATGTGTACAATAAATCCAAATTGTACGAATGAATACACTTAGAAACCGCCAAACTAAACCGAATACTCCATTTCGCTAAAGGGGATACTCATGTATGGGGGATACTCTATTTCGTGACACCGGCTATCCCAAGACCAGCCTTGCGTTCAGTTAGTAAGTACTGCTACGATACCATACCTATGCATGGTGGGAGGCTGCTAGAACGTGATGACCCTCTTGAAATCACCTTCCTTCACACAATCTACTCTGCATCTGCCACAGGCTGCCGGGCTGGCGACCGTTAAGCATGTCAATCAGGGCCACACCAGTAAACTCAAAAGAAACGACTAAAATTTATTGAAAATTATTAACTGTATTAAAATTTATTATAATGAATAATCGCATGTATACATGAATGGCATGCTTTATAATAGTTCAATGCCAAAAAATATGTTGTGGCGGTGATCTCTGCCTTGCCCCTTGCCCTCAGTTCGTTCAGTTCATCGCCCAGCCATAATTTGACTTGCCTAATTGGCTCTTGGCCAATACAGCATTGTCAATGATGAGGACTATTGGAACATTCTTTAAAGGATTATTGCGGCATAACGTGTGTAACTTGCATGACATGTATGACATGTGGTAATGGTTCGCTAAATTGTAAAACTTCAATTATTGTGTGGGACACCTAGATTGTCAGAATATTGTCAAATTTTGGTAAACATGCTTTTTGAGTAATAGAAAAAGAAATGAAATATGAAGCACCCTAGTAATAATAGTCATCAACTATTACTCTTGCAATATATACACTGTATACCGCAATATCTTTCTTCACTGATTGACACGCTTAACGGTCAATAATCGTCATCAACTACTTATCATGCAATTAGCGGCTATCCCTAAGCCCTGGCCTATAGGATTAGCCTGCACTGTCATTCAAATTATAAAATCCCTTCATTCGACAGGGCATAAGCAGGATGGAAGAACAGCCCTAAACAGTAATGGTTCGCTAAATTGTAAAACTTTAATTGTTACTTTGACATGGAATTTATAAATTCTTCAGAGACTGGTTTTTAATATTTAATCAATCAAAACTTAGGTTCACCGACAATTGCGCCCGTGACAAATGCGCCCCACAAAAGCGCACCCAACAAATGTGCCCGTCCCTGCCTGTTGAATGAGACGAAAAATGAGACACAACGAAAGCGGTACAGTGCACGATATTTTAATGCATCTAAATAATAAACTAGATAGTGACTAATAAAACATTCTAAGAAAGAAAATATGTTGCCAGGCTGACAGTTATACATTTACAGGTTTTATCTTTTGAAAGACGATTGTCATAAGTTCCTCCAACTTGTCAGACAGTTTAAACCGACTAAATGTGTAAATTGTGCACAATATCACGGAGGTAGTCGAGGATTGGAACAGTCCCATAACTGCTGGAAAGCACCTGCAACTGACGAGTTACCTGAACTTATTTATTCTTAGTGGAAGGCTGCCTTCGTTCCCCTGCCGAATGTCAGGGTGCATTTGTCAGTTATTTTGCGGCGCTACTGTTGGGGCACTTATATCGGGGTTTTATGTGTTTTTTTGCACATTTGTCAGGGC
Organism: Aporrectodea caliginosa; assembly: GCA_020284085.1. Classification (NCBI taxonomy): domain Eukaryota; kingdom Metazoa; phylum Annelida; class Clitellata; order Crassiclitellata; family Lumbricidae; genus Aporrectodea; species Aporrectodea caliginosa. Next base: position 2,597,008 of record JACEVL010000128.1, on the reverse strand, counting down.
GCTTTTGTCGGGTGCTTTTGATGGAACGCATTTGTCAGGGCGCTTTTGTCGGGGCGCTTTTGATGGAACGCATTTGTCAGAGGCGCTTTTGGCGGGTCACCCAAAACTTATAGAGCACCCTTCAAGACCCCTACTCAGAGGAGCAATAATAATAAAAACAATAATATTCGTTTATTCATTCACAAGTTATCATGACCGCAGCTTGCATAATTCAGTTTCGAGACCATTATAACCTGCACAGTCACATAACTATGTTCAGATTCACATTTCGGTGTGACCTTGTGCGTGTTACAAATTGAATTAATAATAATAAATATGGTTTCAAGATCAATTAAACATTGCAATTTATTTAGCTTGCACCTAATTTGAGCAATAGCAAGCAGATATTTCAAAACTGTTCAGCAACTGCAAAAGTTTGAAAGCCATACTCTTTATACTGCCGAACACCGGTACAACTGGTAGCTGATAGCTGATATCCATACCCGGTAATCATATAAGCTAGTATGGGCATCAGTGGCGAAGACAAAACAACTCTCTGTAGCTTATTCAGAAAATGGCTGTGGTTTGCGATCTAATTTCTACTTTAAGGTGATCAGCACTGAGCTCCAACTGTAACCATTGTTAGGTGCAATGCAGCAACATCAAACAAGACACTGTTGATATAGTATCAAATTCAGGAAAATAAGTCACTTCTAAAAATGCAAATTCATTAAAACAACTGTGCTCAATTTCTGCCAAAAGTTTGCAGATAAATGCCAAAGTTGTCTTTGTACACTCCCATGTGGTACCTAATTAGAAAAATCTTTTCAGCAAGAGTAACAACAAACACTAACCTGTGGATCATTTGTCATTTTGGAAACTAACATCTACAATAAATAAAAATCTCATTACTACAAAATCCCATTGTACACATGATATGCAACTGTATGGATTAAAATAGAGAATTCAGAACCAAACATACAGCAATATGTTATGCTAAACACTTTGTCTTTCAAAGACCTCAAAGGTCTTCCTAAAGTGGTCCACTTCAGTTAAACCCATCATCCAACAGACATTAAACTGTTGGAATCTAAAAAGCTACTATTTATACTTGTCAACAGCAAATTTTCTACAGATACCAAAGATATGTTTTAGACTAAATCCAGTGTGCACAATCCAATCTGAAGTAAGAATTGATTGATCCGGCATATCAGGACATTCAGTATTATTCAAAACGTGAAACAAAATGACTCATAATTTTACATATTCTAGATAACATGGTATGTACAAATTGAGCAAATGGATCAGAAACATGTGTGTGTTAGATCAAACTACCGTATTTTTGTGGATATAACACGCACTCATATATAACACACAAGCAAATATAACCCGCTTACTTTTGGAGTTTGAGTAAAAATTGAATTATATATCACGCACCAGATTATAACACGCGTGCATTTTCATGTGTCCGCCTACGAGGTAATAAACGAACGTGTGCGCTAACATTAATGTTACTTATCTTATAGGCTATAACTTCTTACTGATTCCATTATATCTTCACAAGGTAGGGTCTCCCCGCCAAAAAATTATAGTGTTTTAGTGTGGAGTGTCTTTGAAAGGGAGGCTTTGATATAAGCTGCCTTGGTTTTGCGCTGTCTCCAGGGCCTCGCCCCAACTTACCTCCGTGAGCTCTGCCGTTTGATTTCTGTTGTCCCAGGGCATCGCCTCCTACGCTCCACAGAAAAAGGAGTTCTTATGGTTCCTTTTGCTCGTACTGCAACAATGCAGAGCCGAGCTTTTTCTGTGGCAGGCCCAATGATCTGGAATGGTCTTCCACTAGAGCTGCGTCTACACCCTGGGAGTCTGCCTGAAACTTTCCTTACTAAACTCAAAACTGTTCTTTTTGGGCGCGTTGGAGTCGGGAGCGCCTCTGAGTAGTTTCCTTGAAGGGGCGCTATATAAATTCCCGAATGAATTAATGAAAAAGCCAGTTTGATCAAACAAAGCTGTTTGTGTGTATTTCCTTTGATTGTGGCTGAGACATTCAAAAATGCGCTATATTAATTATAAGATATTCTTCTTCCCTGACCTTCATACCTAGAGCTGCACGAGCGATAATATACAATGCAGTCTGTGTATATTCGTTTACTGTTAAATAGGAAATAACAAACAATTACAATTTATATACGGTAATATTCAGTGATGGGCGAAAGTTAACTAAAAAGTTGAACACTTTTAGTTACACTAAATTTTGTTAATTAAGGATACAGTTTAACTTGAAAAAACTAGATTAGCTAAAACCATAGTTTAACTAATATTTTTTAGTTATTAACTAAAAGGTTTAACAAACAAAATCAACAACTACGCAAAATTCCGCAATTATAGTCATGAGTAACTGGTTTTATTAACTTAAGTCGAGTGAACAGTATTGCATTGCATGATGCATTATTGTTTGCATTAGCAACTGTCTTCATAATTTTCTGGTAGAACTGTAGTAGGACTATTAGTCTGGTACACATTATATAGTTTGAAAGTGAAAATGTCATTGATACTGTGCATTATTATAGTTCACTTAACCTCTGTTAAATTAGTTTCGAGTCCATCACTGGAAATATTGAACTATATTAAAGGTCAAATTTATAATTTTTTTTGAACATTCAATTGTAACTTTCTGTGGCTTGTCAGATGGACTGTAATATCTTGATGATAATAGTAATAAACGAATACAACTACTGATGTTGATTTTGTCAACGTCCATGCCTCCGTATTGTATGCCAAAAAACTTTTTATAGCAGTTTCTGACCATGACCTGAAAATAATCCGACACAAAATTTGGTTGTGCAAAATTTAATTTATATAACACACCCACAAATATACCACGCAGCTAGGGTGCATCATTGGTAAAACTTTGTATAACCAACATGTTACATACGCGAAAATTCGGTACATAAATTATTATTATATTAGTTTATTGGTCCAAAATCAGATAGACACAATGCTATCAGTTACATTGCATATATAGAGAGCTTGAGAGCTATCGCGAAACCAGTCCAGGCAACGTCATTATATAGAGCATCAGAAACCAAACAAACTGGTGTGACAAAGGGTAAAGAGAGGTTTTACCGTACCTAAAATGTACAACTTTTGACAAATAACTGTATTGAGTTAGACAGTAACTTAGATTGCGTTAAAGATGAATTTCTATATGAACACACTGCTGAAAGGGCTGTTTGCTTGCATAGATGCAAGCATGCAGATCTCCAATATTTATGCACAAATCTGTGCATCATAGTTACACAAAGGTTAGTGTTTATCATAAAATTTTGCTTCTTTTGCTTTATTTTGCCTTGTTGCTACACAGTATTTCTTAGCAGAGTGTTCATTTTATATCTCAAATAAAAGAACACAAGAGGATCTTTGAATAGTGCAGACTGTTTCTGCTACATAGGTGGCAAGTATGTGATCAGTGTAAACATAACCTCTCATGTGAAGATTGCATATTGGCATTCCTTTGACTCTCAGATAGGCCATCAAGACAAAGCATTGGCATTATTCACTGCACATAACTGGCACTGTTTGTACTTTTGGAATGACAGGAAATGGGAAATATATGTCAACTACCATAGATATTTGCCAGTTGAAAAGAATTTGAAAAATCATCCCACGGGTCGCATGCCCGTCTGAACTTTCGTTACACGTAAATCTGAATCTATGTGACGGTTCTAGTTCTTGTATATTCTTGTAAACAACAGCCATGTTCATAACAGTGCCAACTACCGAAATGCAACGAGCCTAGTTCACAGAACAAGACAGGCGGCCATGTTCTGAGCAGTGCCACATACCAAAATGAAATGACTAGTTCATAGCGTAAGATTATAGCAGCACCACCTACCAAAAGGAAATGAGTCTAGTCAACAGAGTAAGAGGAAAAGTTTACTTCATGAATGACTTAACTTCTTCTTCTAAAAATCATCCCGTGGGCCTGCGGCCCATAGGCCACATGTGAAATGAGTCCGGTTTATTACGACCTTCATAACATAGAAATTTAGCAGCACAACCTACCGCAACAAACTGAGTCAAATTAGCGTAACAGGAAAGTTCACTTCATGACATCCTTCACTTCTTCTATATTAATAATGCTGTTTGGTATCCAAATGGTGTCGAAAGAGCCAGAGACGGACCTATATCTTTTGGACCCTGAACTTCCTTGAACTGCTATGAGGACCCCTTCGCAACTAGACACGGAAGACACGGACAAGAATACATATTACATCATAAATGACCTTACCTTAGACCTTAGTCCTTCCTGTGCAGAACTGCACGTCAGGCAACGCAGTTTTTCCACTCTTCCCTGTCCTTCGCCACCTTGATAGCATCCTCCACCGTCATCTCCAGGCATCTCAGGTCCTCTCGAAAAGTTCCCATCCAGTTCTTTCTTGGCCTTCCTCTCCCGCGCTTCCCCTCCGGAGTCCAGTTAATCACCTGGTTGGCTCTTCTATCACTATTCATTCGGGCCACATGTTCCATCCAGTTCAGTCGTTTCTTTCTGATGATGTTCTCTAGCTTATCCTGCCCTGTTCTAGCTTATCCTGCCCTGTTCTTTCTCTGATAGTTTTGTTTGTGATCTTACCTTTCCAGGAGATGTGCAGAATTCTTCTTTGCCATCTGTGATGTGCTGCCTCCAGTTTTTTCCTATTTGCTACCGTCAGTGGCCACGTCTCTGCTCCATAAAGCAGGGTGCTTAACACTACGGCCTAATATAACCGGATCTTGATCTTCACGCTGCATCCATTGCTTTTCCAAATCTTTTCCAGTCTCCCAAAAGTCGCGTTTGCTTTCCCAATATGTATCCTATCTCCTTGTCACAGCTGCTATCTGCCGTCAATGTGCTGCCAAGGTAGCAAAAGTCATCCACCACATCGATTGGCCTATTGTCGATCGTGATCCTGCCTGCTTCTTGCCATTTCCCTATCTTCATGATATTGGTCTTCTCTGGATTTATTGTAAGCCCGACTCTAGCTGCCTCCTCCTGTACTTTGTCCGTTATTTCTTTTACTCCATCCCAGGTATTATCCAGCAAAGCGATGTCATCAGCAAAGTCCAAGTCACTAAGCCTGTCAGTGTTTATCTACTTCAATCCAGAATTATTGCTCTCCGTTGCTCTTTTCATTACCCAGTCCACCACCAGTGCAAAGATCATAGGTGACAGCACACATCCCTGTCATACTCCAGTCACAATCTGAAACCACTCTCCTACCTCTCCTCCATGTCTCACTGCACACCGGCTGCCATTGTAGAAACTCCTCGCAATGTCTATGATCTTGGTTGGTAATGGTATTCTGTAGCTCTTCATTATTTTCCATAGCGACTCTCTGTGGACACTGTCAAAAGCCTTTGTGAAGTTGATGAAATTTATCACCACAGGAGTCTGCCACATCAAAGCCTTCTCTATGATCTGCCTGAGTGTAAAGATTTGTTCTCAGCATGATCTTCCCGGCCTGAAACCTGCCTGTTCCTGTCTAGCTCTCGTCAATAGCAGTTCTCATACGGTTCAGCACTATTGAAGCCATGATCTTGCCCGGTGTCGACAGGAGCGTGACACCTCTCCAGTTGGAACATTCTTTTGGGTCTCCTTTTTTCGGGATTGGGACGATGATGCCGTCTCTCCATTCTCTCGGCACACTACCAGCTTTCCACACTTTGTTGCATAAATTTGTTAGTGATTTTACCATCGCATCTCCTCCGTACTTGAGTAGTTCCGGTTTTATTCCGTCATTCCCTGCAGCCCTTCCGTTTTTCAGGCTCTTGAGTGCTTTCCGGACCTCATCCTCGCTGATATCATCTCTGTCTATCTCAAGCTCTTCGGTTTCCTCCTTCCTCTCCATTTCTCCTGCGTATGTTGTCGGCTCTGGACAGTTTAATATACTTTCAAAGTATTCCCTCCACTTCCTGGCCTCCTCCTCGTGTGTCTTTGTCAGTTGTCGATCCATCTTTTTTAGAGCAAGGTTTTGCACTCTTGTACCTCCTGGGAGCTCTTTCAATATAGTCCAGGCGGTACACGAATGTATACTGCATTTTTTTAACACGGATTGCCGATTTGCACAGTTGTAGCTGGATCCTAAGAGAACATTTTAGGAAGGGGAGGCATTCGAAATTTCCCTTAGAATTCAAGATGGCGGCTTTTTTCAAAATGGCCGACCGAAATTGAGATTTTTAAATATCTCGGCTTCTAGTTCACTTAGAATCATCATCTTGGTGTCTAAACATACATATTTAGGGGCAAAGATTCCACTAGGGCCATCGCAGAGTAGCCCCGGTCTCATCGGTCGGCCATTTTCCAAAATGGCCAACGAAAATTGAGATTTTCAATATCTTGGCTTCTAGTTCACTTAGAATTGTTATTTTGGTGTCTAAACATACACATTTAGGGGCAATGATTCCACTAGGGCCATCGCAGAGTAGCCCAGGTCTCATCGGTCGGCCATTTTCCAAAATGGCCGACGAAAATTTAGGTTTTTGAATATCTCGGCTTCTGGTTCACTTAGAATCGTTATTTTGGTGTCCAAACACACACATTAACCCTCAGACTACCAGAATTTTTTTGATACACTGAGTACCAGTGGGGTCAAAAATGACCCCAACACAATTTTTACAATAAGTTCTTTGTTTTTTACATTTTTATTTATTGCCATGAAAACAAATATTAGTAAAGTATTTGGAACATGATTAGGCTGTTGAAATGAATAAATTTTTAATTTAATATTTTCAGATTAGTGTTCAAAGTGTTCGAGTGTTCTATGTTCAAAACTAGTATTGACAATATCCGGTCATTACAGTTACTGTTTACAGTTTATGCAGGTATACTCGGCAAGAACGACATAATTGCGCTTACTTTTTGCACAGATTATATTCGACTTCTTATCATTTTCTTATGATTTTGTCCACTTGTCAAATAAGTGCAAGTTGTTTAGGATATTGACTTTCTATTCTACGCACCACATCGTCAAATCTAAGGGTACGTGATAATTTCTGGAACCGATTTCTAGTCATGCTGTCGCTGAAACAACGTCTAAACTCTACATTTTTGCTGTACTGCTTCATTTCTAGGTTTGTCAGATATATCACTCCATGTTTCACCATAAATGGCACTGCTTTCCTTATTTATCCACTTCCGTTTCCTTTAGAATTGTTTTTTCACAACTAGTTTGAACCTGTTAGCAGACTGTCAACATTTTTGGCAATAAATTTACTAAGTAAACAATATATAATAGTTTATCCTTGTTAAAATACATTTAAAATCAATGTTAGCTCAATAAAAATGTATCTTGTTATTTTTGCATATGTCAGAATTATTCAGTTTACACTGGGGTCAAAAATGACCCCACTGGTACTCAGTGTATAAATGGTATACCAGTGCCATCTGGTGATAGAAAATGTAAAATAAAACTTGGAATTTTGTACAAAACAGGATTACCTATAAAGTCATAAAATTTCATTGAGATATCTCTTATGGGGGGTGAGCAGCACTAGTGCAAACTACCTCTGGGGTCATTTTTGACCCCACTGGTAGTCGCAAGGTTAAGGGACAATTATTCCACTAGGGTCTTCGCAGATTAGCTCCAGTCTCATTGGTCGGCCATTTTCCAAAATGACCGCCGAAAATTGAGACAGGTGCTACTCTGCAATGTCCCTAGTGAAATCATTACCCCTAAATGTGTATATTTAGACACCAAGATAATGGTTCTAAGTGAACCAGAAGTCGAGATATTGAAAAATCTCAATTTCGGTCGGCCATTTTGAAAAAAGCCGCCATCTTGAATTCTAAGGGAAATTTCGAATGCCTCCCCTTCCTAAAATGTTCTCTTAGGATCCAACTACAACTGTGCAAAGCGGCAATCCGTGTTAAAAAAATGCAGTATACTGACCAAATTTGGCTTGTACTGCCTCTACTACTATCCGGTATAGTGTTTTGGAGTCTCCTCTTCTCCCAGCATCCTCCACCTCAGTTGTCTTCTGTAAGATGTACTTGTTTTTAATCCTGCCTACATCTCTTCTTAACCTCTTTATCCTGTGCCCTGTACTTCATGTACGCCTCTTGGTGGCCAAGATCGCCTGCCCTTGCCTGTTCCAATTCTTGTTTGAGATGTCTCCTCTCGTCTATTGCCTGCCACGTTTCTGTTAATATCCATGCTTCTTTTCTGCCTCCTCTATTGAAACCAAGCGCTTCTTTGCCCACCCCTCCATCATAAATGAAGCATATTTTATCAAAATTCTCTTTTTTATGGTTTTTCTAGCAACATATTCACATACAGTTTCAAATGAGAGCTTCCTTGCAATGTCATTTTCTATAGACAACATGCATAAAAAATGTAAGCGCTCTTCAGCACTGAAAATGGAGACAGGTGCTCCAAAATTTGTTCCTTAAAAAGGATAGCTTAGAAAAATTCCTTTCTCCTTTACAGATCGTGATAGACATTGTCAAGTACAGCTTAAGCGCAAAAAATGGGGAGCATTTCAATTACCCTTAGGTGTTGCTCACATGTAAGCTGGAGAACTTCTGTGGTCTGGGGCGATCTACTATGAAACTAATGAAGCTTCGGATCGGCCTCTGGAAAGAGCCAAACACCACAAAATAATTGATACTTCTGAATGGCTAACATCAACATGGCAGGCTTCACAACAAAAAACAAACACAAGATAGCATACCCATTACCCAGACTGCATGTCAGCATTGAAGCCTGTGCCACATACTGTGGGCATTCCAGTATCAGTTCCAACAGATGTTTCTGACATGAAAAGCGATGATACTTGTGAAGGTACTGACAACACCCACTTGTACCAAAACACTGTCAAAATACTTGGTGTCACTCTCAACAGTAATCTCACATTCCAATCCCATAATAAAAAAACCTGCAAATCTTGTTTCTATCAATACGTTACATAAGGTCTGCTCATACCAAAGACATGTCACAGAGCATAGTCTGCCCTCTTTGTCTGCCAACTCTGAGTTTGCAGTCATAGAAGATCTTTAAGTCAACAGCCTTCAACACATCCAAAATTCTCTGACTTGTGTGGTGCAGTGAGTATCTTCTCATTCAAGCTCTTTAAGTCTGCGCGGTCAGCTGCATTGGCTTACAGTACAATTCAGCTTAAGATTAAAACTATCAAGTCTTACTTATCCAACCCTCACAACGAGCAATCCTACCTACCTTCAACCTTACAATCTGCCACAGTCTGCAATCTTCTGGTATGTGTCTGTTGGTTGAGCCTTCCATGCTTCTGCCCCTAAGGAACGGAAACGACTATCAACATTCGTAAAATGCTTGAACTTTCGCTTCCTTTAAGAAACACCTCAACTCACTATTTCTCATAGGCTTTCAAACATTTGGATATCTAAAGTTCATCTTCTGGCATCTTCATCTGGCAACTGCCTAACTGCACTTCAAATTTGCATTTCTGTGTGATCTTGCATGCATTACAAATGTTTCTAGCAATAATTAATAATAACTATGAACCTCAGAATTTGAGGTTTTAAACTACTTGATCAACCAACACGAGTCAAATAACCTATTACTAGACTTAAATTTGTCAAAGGAGAAGGTAAAATAGCTCAGATCATGTTTGCGAGTGGAACATGTTAGCAGTGCACACCAATCAGAGGTGTCGAGCATCATCTGCATAGATTGGCGCCTCGCTGGCTGCCGCGCACGTATTTTTCGATCGCTGATGTAAACGTGTTTATTTTAGTGGTTTCGGTAGTTTTTTGGGATTTATCATCACCGAATAAAGCTAGTGTGTGACTCAGGCCTTGAAGGACTTACTCAAAACGAAGAAATTGGTTAGAACTTGACTTTTGACGATGGTTTTGTAACGGAGTTCTGCATTGTTCTACGGTCCAGTTGTACGCCTCGTCTCGCCCGACTGACTCGTGAGTACTACACATGGACTCCTATACCAACAAACGCGTGTACACCAGAAACCTTCTGTACTCGTTGCGTCGACGGGCTGTTTGTAAACATCCGAATGATGATCTACTGAAGACACGCTTGGCTCAACAATGCCTACTGCGGTACAGGGGCTGTAGAGGAGGAAAGCGAAAGAGAAGGTCTATTCCTGTCGTCTGCCCGCGGAAATTCCAAGCGCGCCTCTTGCGTGACAGACCCAACGCAATCGAGCGATGTCTGATCGTCATACCAACATCTTCCGCTGCTGATGGGACTTGTCACCTGGGCCGATCCGACCACTCTGTGTTCCCTTCTGCCATATACGTAATCAACGCACGTTCTCTGGCTAAAGCTCATGCCAGGGACCAGTTGCAAGCGGACTTAATCAACTATGACATCGACGTTGCGATGGTCTCTGAAACGCATCTCAAACGCCAGCATTCCGAGGACATATGTGCGATACAGGACTATCGAACATTTCGGCGTGATCGCCTCAATCGAAGAGGCGGAGGAGTCGCGATTTATATAAAATCTAACATCGCAGCCTCCGCCTGCACCATCTCAGATGATCACAGAGTAATGGAACTGCTGTGGGTTAGAACTGAGACCAAAGCCGGTGTCGTTCTGGTGGGAGCCTTATACCATCCTCCGAAACCTATCTACGAAACCGAGGCATTGATGGACTTCGTAGAGCGATCGATCGAGGAGCTACTTCGCGAGAACCCGGAAGCCACCGTGATAATTGGTGGTGACTTTAACCAACTTAATGTAGGAGAGCTAACCATACGAACTGGTCTCACCCCCCTCGTTAACATCCCGACGAGAGGGGGCAACATCCTTGATATGATCATGACATCGACCCAGGGGCAATATAACATCAAGGTCGTCACATCAACTGTCAAAACTGATCATAAAGCGATAGTCGCCACCACCGAAAGCGGAGTCAGAGACCGTTCAAAGCGCTCAACGAAGAGGTGGTTCAGGCGTCGAACGCCCAACCAACATGCTACGATCCTTCATCGACTTAAAAACTACGATGATGCCCACCTGCTTTCGATCGATGACCCACAGGAGGCATGGGACAGCTTCTACCGGCAGATGACGCTGTGGCTGGATGAGCACTACCCACTCAGAGCTGTCACGGTCACAACGAGAGAGCCTGCATTCGTCACTCCTGAAATCAAGCACCTTCTCAGACGCAAGAACAGACTGATGCAGTCAAATCGGGTGGAGGAAGCATCGGCGGTTGCGGAGAGAATTGGGAAGGCCATCGCTAAGGCCAACAGAAGGGAACTCAATGACCTCGACCCTCGTCACGGGACACAGAACCTGTGGCGCAGAGTCAACAAACTGACTCACAAGCCTCGCGGACAGGATCAGACAAGTCAGGTTACAGCTGAGGACCTAAACACCCACTATGCCGCCATCTCAACCGATCCTGCTTACGTTGCTCCTCCTCTGAGACATACCGCTCAACCAGACACCCCGATCCTCGCCGAAATGTCTGTATTTAACATGCTAGACCACCTTCGACCAACCGCGGAGGGAAATGATCAGATGCCTGCCTGGTTTCTCCGCCTCCTTGCTCCAGTCATCTCACACGCTTTGACGCATCTCATCAACAGATCCCTCCTGGTTTCACATGTTCCAACCCAGTGGAAAACTGCACTAATCCACCCCATTCCAAAGGTCACCACTCCTACAGTTCCTGCGGACTTCCGCCCTATCTCGGTCGTCCCCATTCTATCAAGAATGGTGGAGAAAATAATAGTTCATTCTTTCCTTTATCCGGCTTTCATTGATCCTTGGATGACTGACCAACTGAGCGACCAGTTCGCATTCAGGCCTACAGGTTCCACCACCGCCGCCATCATTGCTCTACTACAACAAGTTTCATCAATGCTGTTAACAAATGACTTTGTAGCAGTAATATCGATGGACTTCTCTAAGGCCTTCGATACGGTTCGCCACAGCACCTTGATGTCCAAACTGGGCTCGTTGGACCTCCCGGATGAAATTTACAACTGGCTGGTAAACTACTTTCAAGAAAGAGATCATATTACCAAGCACTTAGGCCTGTTATCGGCTCTTGCTGAGATTAACGCCAGTTGTGTACAAGGCTCCGGGATAGGCCCAGGGTCCTACGTCGTCGGTGCTTCAGATCTCCACCCACTTCACAACTTCAATGTCATGCTCAAATACGCTGACGATACGTACCTGCTCGTCGGTTCAAACAACATAGCAACCGCCGCAGCAGAGTTTAATCACATATCTACATGGGCAGAAGACAACAACCTCCGCCTCAATCCATCTAAGACGCGTGAGCTAATCATCTTCAGGAAGGGAAAGAGCTGCACAGCTCATCCTCCTCGGATAGTACCCGGTGCAGAGCGAGTCAACTCCATCCGGGTACTGGGAGTGACCATCAGCTCTGACCTCAGCATGACTCCACATCTTACAGAGGTACTCTCGTCCTGCGCGTCGTCTATGTACGCTCTCCGAGTCCTGCGATCTCACGGCCTCCCCCCTCCCGCCATCCATGTGGTCGCAAGAATGACCACAGTTGCATCCTTGATGTATGCATCGCCGGCTTGGTGGGGGTTTACCCAGGCACGCGACCGGGCCAAGATCGAGAAACTTCTGGACAGGCTAAAGCGAAACGGGTTTCTTCCTCCAAACGCCCCTGCAGCGGAGCAATTGGCCGTCGCGGCCGATGATTCCCTGTTCAGGGCCATAACATCTGACCCGCACCACGTGCTAAGAAGATTTCTTCCCGAGTCTCGAAGTCACAGCTACAACCTACGAACACGGGCCCACGAGTACAAACTACCACCGAAGGACAATAGAAATTTTATACCACGACTCCTGTACAAGAACATGTATTGACAATATTGAATAACACCTGGGCGGGATTGACTGTTTGACCACATGGCTTGTCGACCTAGAACTATCCGAACTCTATGATTATCTGTTTCAGTTTGCGGTTTTGTCAACCTGAATTTCTATTAAACGAATATTTGATGATGAGAGGTGACCAATCGCAGCATGTTTGGCAAATAATAGGGGATGTCGGCCATATAAAAGATACAGAGGATGGGACCAAGCACTGATTGTTGGGGTACACCAAATCTGTACACCCAATGTAAACAAAACAGGACCAAGCAAATTCCACAGGGTTTCATGACACAAGTCAACAAAACAGTAGACATTCAAAAATGCTGACTGGGTGCATGGACCAAAATAAGTACTAAAAGAATTTAAAGCCGAACCAGAAACTCCAAACCAGTGCTGGAGACGCATAAAAAAAACCTATAGTGTGAAAAGCAGCAGAAAAGTCAAAAAGAACAAGTGCTGTCACCTTCCTCTTATCCATTGAGCACATGATGTTATTGTGACCAAAAAGAAGTGTGGATTTTGTTGAATGAAACTTTGGTATGCAACCTGCAATGAAGAGATTAGTGAGTTGGAATACAGGTGGGTTCACATAATATGATTCAAAACTAACCATTAAAAAATCTATAAATAAATTCAAAGTTGTTCTAGTTTTGCAATCTGCCAATTTGTCAGGGTCAAGAGAAGGTTTCTTCAGCAGAGGATGAACTATGGTATAAGCAAATGCATATGGGAAGGATCCCTGATGTAATACGAAACTAATAATTGATGCAAAAGTTGGACACAGAACACCAAAGCACTGGAAAGATTTCAAGGCGACAACTTTTGTTAGGTGTGGAACTTAAGCAAACCTCTGCAAGAGCTAGTAGCTAAAAACAGGAGGTGCAAAATTAGGACTAAGGAATTTGTCTGATGCAGAGGAAAATGACCATTTTAAGCCTTATATCAAACACAGTAAATATTTCACTTTCATGCTTATGGGTAGCCAAGTACACAGAAGGGACAAATGTAACTCCTCCCAATGTAAAAATTTATTCATGGTCTATGACAAGGTGTTTGGTGATGCAGAACTTTCCATGAGAAAATTAATAAAATATGTAGACTTTGCAGATGAGACAAGTTTTCGCATAAGTCTACACTATTGCTTGTTTTGTAACCTGGAGTGACTACAGGGAAGACAAGAAAGGCTCAACAAACACTCCAGCAGACTTCGGCGATTTCTAGCTTAAGAGCTGGCAAAGCTGAATCAAATCTTTGGTGTACACTCTACTACCTCTCTCTCTTTAAGTTCTCTGCCCTTCGGCAGGTTCCAACTTCCAATGACGCCACTCTTCTCTGTGCCATGCCTTTTCCTTTAATTCGCTGTATCCGTCGGCCATCCACCCCAGCATCATCTGCCTCGGTCTTCCCCTCCCTCTTTTCCCTTCCATTCACCCTTCTATGATTTCTTTCAGAAGAAAGTCTCCTCTTAATACGTGCCCCACCCAGTTCTTCTGTCTCTCTCTTATTGTTGTTATTAGCGATCGTTTTTCATCAACCATTTGTAGCACCTCATCATTCATTATATGCTTAGTCCAGCTCACCTTCTCCATCCTTCTCCAGATCCACATCTCAAAAGCTTCTAATTTCTTACTCTCTCTTTCCTGATGGTCCAGGTCCATACAGTGCTGCACTCCATACCAGTGTTTTGACCAGTCTTTTCTTTAGGCTTTTATTTAGCCCTCCTCTCAACAATTCTCCTCTTTTCGTGAATGCATCTTTTCCCAGTGCTATTCTTCGTTTCACATCGCTTTGACACCTTGCATCTGTTGTTATCATGCTTCCCAAGTAACAAAAACTCTTAACCTGTTCCACCTCCTCACCGTTGATTCTTATTTTCTCTGTTACCTCACCCTCCTCTCGGCTTATCCTCATACTCTTTGTCTTTCCAATGTTGATTTTCATGTTGTATGTCTTTGAGGTCAGATTTAATTTGTCCATCATCTTCTGTAGCCCTGCCTGTGTCGTCGCCAGCATTGCTTGATCGTCAGCAAATCTTAAGGCTTTTATAAGTCTTCCTCCTACCTTTACTCCTTCCTCTATCTCCTCCATTGCCTCCTGTATTAGCTCCTCTATATATATGTTAAAGAGGAGTGGTGACAGAGGACATCCTTGTCTCACTCCCCTTCCAATTTCTCCTTCCTCTGAGCATTCTCCATCTATTCTTATCTTTACCTTCTGGTTCATATAGAGGTTCCCTATAAGCCTCCTATCCTTCCAGTCGATTCCTCTTCATCTCAATGCAGTCATCAGTTTCCTCCAATCTACCCTGTCAAACGCCTTTTCATAATCCACAAAACAGATGTAAACCTCTTGTCCATACTCTAGACTTCTTTCTGCCAGGACCCTCAGTGATCCGATGGCGTCTTTGTACCCTGACCCTTTCTGAACCCAAATTGATCTTCTCCTAATCCTTTGTCAGCTTCTACCTTTGCCTGTATTCTTTTTGTTATTATCTTTAGCATAATCTTGGCTGCGTGTGGCAGCGTGTGGCTACTACCGTAGTCTCTTAATTCTGTAAGGCATTTGGCTGTTAAGAGTTCACTTAATGTGGATTGAAACTGCAGGGTAAGCTCTGCAGTTTCAATATACTGTAGCGGGTTTTGGAGGTTGCCCTCCCTGGGAGTTGGCCTGGCCCGTTGGGTGCCCTTGGTCTTCGGACACGGTGGCCTTTTGCTCCCCTGGTTTCCTGCCTTTGACGGCCGACAGTTTCATCGCTGTCGGCCCCTGGTGCTTTGCCCGGGTTTTCTCGCCTGCCCCTCCCCTCGGCTCAAGTTCTGCTACCCCTTCCCCTCGGCTTAAGTTCATCGGGCCAAGTTCTGCTATCCCCTTCCCCTCGGCTCAAGTTTCTCGGGCCAAGTTCTGCTCCGGCTTAAGTTCTCCGGCTTAAGTTCTGCTATCCCTTCCCCTTGGCTTAAGTTCCTCGGCTTAAGTTCTGCCGCCCCTCCCCCCTGGGCCTTGCTCCGTACCTGGCCGGGTACTATAAATAGAGGACGCTCTTGTGTAGAGTTTTAGACAGCGTAGAAGAGAGAGATGTGAGACTGCATTTGACTTTGTGACTGTGTTGAGAGTCCGTTTCCTATTGCTGTGGAGAGTGGTTGATTTGACCGGCTGCTTGCCGTAATATACGGGTTCAAAACCTAGTGACTTGTGTTGATTGATCTGGGCGTTTCGTCGGCGGCGACTGCCTTAAGCCGTTCTAAATACTCCGGACGCCGGACTTGCGCTCCTTCAAGCGACACGCGAGACTGCTGTCATCCTGGGCAAGAACCTCTGCCTTCGCAACACAAAGAAGAGTGCGAACCGAGAGGGGTTTTTCGCCACAATTCTTTAACTGAGAAGTTCAACTGAGACTCAATCTGCAACATTTTTGGCCAGAAAAACTACAGACTCAAATACAGATTCAGATAGAGATTTGTAAATTCAAGAAAAATGATACAGATGCAGGCACAGATTCACTAAAATATGGATCAAGAATAATGGCATACTTTCATCACAGATTCACCAAACTCCAGAAAATGTGACACATTTTGTCACAGACAGATTCAGATTCGTCAAAATCTGAAATAATGCAAAAGATTCGTCGCATACAGATATAGATTTATCAAAATCCCAAAAATGCCAGAGATACAAATTCAACAATATCCTTAACTTGCTACTGATTCATATCATATACAGACTTGCTAAAATCTGACTCATGCCATAGATTCAGATACAGATTTCCAAATTACGAAAACAGCTACACATATGTTGCAGACAGATACAGATTATGAAAAACTCAGAACATGCAACTGATTCAGCTACCGATTTGTTGAAGGAGGAAAATGCCACAGATTCTGCTCGTCTGGTATATGCAATTTAAAAAGTTCGACCACATTACAACCATGATACAAGATGATTTTCAGTGGTTCAAAATAGGCGAGCGCATCAAATGAAACTCTGCATCCTGGTGCAAAAAATGTCTGAACAACTGCGCACCACGCTACCTAACAGACAAGACCAGGCCGCTCGCTATCAGGCGAACCCAACACGTCACGGCTGCAATCATCAAAGTCCGCTGATGTTGAGCAAAGGATCGGTTTCAAATTGGGTCTCATAGTTTAACAAACACTGAATCAGGCCAAAACAAAATAATGGTGTGTTTCCGGTAACCCGACCGACTCACTTTTTTGCCGCGACTCGGAAAATTTTGTAAAAAAATTTTTTTTTTATGGAAAATTTTGTAAAAAAAAATTTTTACGGAAAATAAAAATTTTTTTTCTACTTCACATACATTAAGCCTTTGCATGCCGGTGATGCAGAATCGCGACATTATAGGTGCATTCACTGAAGCAGAGACGTTCGGAAACTAGCGGTCTTTCGATGGAAAGAATGGTGCCGTAAATTACAGCAATAAAAGGGCTAAAGTGTGGAGTTTGGGAGAGGGAGGTAATAGACTCGAAAGTGGTGGATTTTCTCAGGGTAATTTGACAGGGCTATTTCACAAATCTGACCCCCATATTCATTGTATCAGAAATACCTATTATCGTACGTGCCATTATAAAAGTAAAGCCTCCTAATAGCAATCAGCCTACTTAACAACCTCCGTAGCATTCTACTTTCGTAGCAACCTGCCTTCTTAGCAACCAAACTTTGTAGCAAGCAGCCTCTATGTCAGCCTCATTAGCAACCAGTTTCAAAGTCAGACTTGGCCCCTTTAGCAACCGCCTTCCTTAGCAACAGTTATCCTTAGAAACTGTCCTGCTTAGCAACTGCCTTCATTAGCAACTAGTCTTCTTAACAACCAGTCATCGTAGCAACCAATCTTCGTAGCAAGCAGTCTCCTTAGCAGACGACGTTAGGAACCATATTTCTTTCTATGCAGCGTTAATAATATTATAACAAAAAATGGGCTCAATGTTTCCCATGGACAATTTACATACATGTATGATGTTGAGGAGATAACAGACACCGAAAAGTCAGCGATTTTCTCACGTTACCACCCATGCATATTTCCTAAACAGCCATTGTCTGCTACACGTTTATTGTTTAATGTACATAATTCATAATTCCTTCCCCACCCCTGCCCCTTCCATTTCACCTTGCAAGAAAAACGATGTCAGCAAAAATGAAATAAATAAGATTGTTTTCTACAGTAGTTTGTAGGTACATTCTGCAAAAAGGCATTTTTAATACTCGCATAGAAAATATATACTTTGGTACAGCATGTACCGCTGTGCATAAATGGGCAGTGGCGTAATTTTGGGAAATCACTGCATAAAATTATTTTACCAAAATAAAATTATTTTCCTACCTACCTACCCAGTTTTTTTAACTCTGTTACCGGAAACACACCATTATTTTTTTTTGGCCTCAGTGTTTCGTAAACTATGAGACCTAATTTGAAACCAATCCTTGCTGAACAGGAAACCAATACAAAGATAAGCACACCACAGTATCCAGAGTCAGTCTTGATTCCTCAGACTTCTCCTTATTCAACAAAGTTACCTGATCAGTGATTATCTTTCTCTGGTTATACTGAGGAAGTTCTGCCGGCAGGCTCATCAGAGGTGCCCCTCGCTTTCTTTCTCAGGTACCAACTAGAATGACTACTGGCTCCCCTTCGTACGGGCTGTCCGAGGGTGTCCGGTTTCCGTTATCTGTCAAAAGGCTTCACACGTCTGCACGATTCATTAATTCAATAGCGTCAACGACACAGACGACTTCAACAACAATCCCTCCGAGTGTACATGCTGTGCTCCACAAAGGCATGTGCAATCATGTCTTCTTCTGAACGAGTTCTTCAGCTAGGTCTGCGCGTGTTTTCTTCTTTTTCCATCTGACTGCCAAGTGTCTACTCACACATAGGCACTTCCTTTATACTACATAGCGGACCCAATGGGGACTCGGTAGGTGGACAGAGGGCTCCACAGGGAGCTCGAGGGGGACTCTCGGCAGTCGGCAGGAAGACGGACTCTACAAGGGGTAAATCGAGGGCAACTCTAAGGGGACTCGGTGGCAGAAGGGGCACTCTACAGGAGGGTGGTAGGAGAGCGGACTGATTAGCATGTTCAAAAGAAAATGCCGCCACGACCAACGACTTCAGAAGGATGCCGTCGTGCCGAGATGGCCAAGGGTGGTTCCGCTACAATATCCAAAATTAGAACTGCTCTTGGTGAACAAGCTGTCCTCTGTTTCTGACCCCAGATTTTGGAACTCTCCCAGTATATGTTCATTCTGCTACGTTGTCCCGTATGTCACTTCATTCTCAGCTTAAGACTTACCTTTTGCAAACTGCCAATCCAGTATGGCAGCCTTTCTGTGTTAGAGGACTGATCTTCTGCAAATTGACCTGACTAGTTTGGTTTTGGTGCACCTTTGGTTGGTGCCATGAGAATTAGACACAGATGCAATAAAATGTACTACAGTTCAAATCAGATAAGACGAAAGACAGAGGACCAGAGTAAATATTTTGTAGTAACCGTTAGGCAACTGTAGAGTCAACATTCAAGGAATGAATGTTATATTATGGCTGTATTGTCTTCACAACACAAAATGACGCATATGCAAGTACGTATATATGAATGCATTGTGATGACAGGCTGCTAATTTGAATTAATATTTGTTAAGTTTATTCCACTCAAAAATGGTCATCAGGGACTTTAAACAGAACAAAATTTTACAATATTATGTGACAGGCCCCAGTTCGGACTTAACAGTAAGTAGCCATTTTGTAGAAAGAGTCCTAGGACTTGTTTGGCTTCTTGGTTATTTAGCGCATATTAGGAAATGAATGTTTAAAAGTACAACTATTACAATGTTGTGTACAGACACAGTAGAGCTACAAACAGCTGTATTCTTGTGCATTCTGTTTTGCACTGATCCTGAAATTTTTCTGTTTGATTAAAGTTTTCATTTCATTTATGGAGTTGTACAGCTGCTGCCGTCTCGCTAAATCTAACGAATTTCTGCTAAATTTCCATGTAATATTAGTATTGCTGGTATGCTGTTACTGTAGACTACATTTAATTTAAATTTTCTTAAAAGGATTCCCATATAGTTAGTATTCGACGTAAACGACACAACTATTGAAGCTTAACCTTGTTTTAGTGGTCCTAGTCGTAATCTAGAGAGTTCTACAGCACCCAAAAAGTAAAGTCGCAAAACTCAGCTTATTCCCAGGTGCTTTATCAGAAGCTTTGCTTGCCGATGGGCTCCAGGTACAAGACAAAGACTGATGCACATGTATGACTGGGGTCTGACAGTGGCAATTGCGGCCAGGTTGTTGTCTGATTTCGGCTTCATACCTTAGGCACATTTCTTTGACCTAACTTTGACCTAACTTTGACATAACTTCTGAAAGGTGGGGTAATGAAGACGAGGGGTTTTGGCGACAGCGACACCAAAGACTTTCAACGCATCTAGTGCCAATTGCACTACACTGTGTCCACGATAAAGTAGAACACTAGACTTTGTTAAATATCTTGGTCAATTGTAGTATTATAGGTACTAAATTTGGCGCACATGAACTTCAGTCTATTCTATCTATACCCTGCAAATTTGATTATAATTGATGCAACGGTTACGAGGATATACCCTTATGAAATTGGGTGGTTCAGAACCAAGTTACCGAACAGAAAAACGCATCGACAGATGCGTGCGCGGTTTCGACAGCATTGATATTTGTTTGCGTTCGTAACGCCCGATCTCGTGGTTTCCTTGCAACTGATCCGGTTGTGGCAATCTTTTTAACAGCTTGCTGACACCAGCTAGGGACCAATTTTTCATTGGAAATTCTGTAATGAGTCTCCTTGCGTCATACCCCTTCGTCTCTCTCAACTCCTTGATTAAAATCTTGTCCTCTGCGCTGAAAACCATTTCTTTACAGCCAACTACTGTTACTTAAAACAGGTCTCGTAGTGTAACTGTTTCCGAAAATGACGCTTATAAACGACAGCCTATGTATCCCCTGTGGTAGCCAGAAAAATGACGTCATTCTATGCGTTTTCCTGTTCGGTAACTTGGTTCCTGAACCACCCAATTTCATAAGGGTATATCCTCATAACCGTTGCATCAATTATAATAAAATTTGCAGGGTATAGATAGAATAGACTGAAGTTCATGTGTGCCAAATTTAGTACCTATAACACTACAATTGACCAAGATATTTCACAAAGTCTAGTGTTCTACTTTATCGTGGACACAGTGTAGAAGCGTTGAAAGGGCTTATAGTTATCAGATGATGTATACTGCAAAACCAAAAATGAGCCTCATTCATTCATTCATTTCAGAGATTTATATAGCGCCCCTTCAAGATTATCTACTCAGAAGCGCTCCCGACTCAACCCCGGCTAAAGAGAACAGTCTTGAGGTTAGAAAAGAATGTGGCCGCAAGGGCTCTACGCATTAGGCGTAGATCCACAGGGAGCTCATTCCAGCTTGCAGGGCCAGCAACAGAAAGGCACGGCGCTGCATAATAGTTGTCCGTGACTGGGGAACAAGAAGCTCAGCCTGCTTAGAGGAGCGGAGAGAACCACGGCGCTGGACGCTCAGGGTGGAGCAGCAGAGCTCCTGTAAGTAAACAGGGGCCACACCCGCGAGGCAGCGCCAAACCAAGGCAGAGATCTGGTAAGCAATTCGCTGCGGGAAAGGGAGCCAATGCAAGACACCCCGCATGTAATCATCACCGACATGGCCGAATCTTGCGATGCGGCCAAAAAGGCGTGCCGCCGCTCGCATGACCCGAACCAAGCACCCAACCCGAGCCGCCGGAAGACCCACATAGAGGGCGCTGCAGTAATCAAGGCGAGAAACAATGAAACAGTGGATAAGCATTAAGGCAGCATTAGAGGTTAAAGAACGGAAGACCACTCTAAGCTGACGCAGCTGGTAGTAGCAACGCGGCAAAGTAGGCATAGTAGGCCTCAGGGTGGAGACGATTTAAATCAGTTGATTTAAATCGTGATTTTAATCAGTAATAAAAATCACGTCGTGATTTAAAGCAATAGTTGAAAATAAAATTTAAACCTAATACTGTTACACAACTATGCAGGTTTGTCTCCGATCAGTTTAGCTGCAGCTAGTGCATTCAGCATGCAAACTAGGCTAATTCAGCTGGCTACACAGTGTTCAGTCTGCTATCACCCCTGCTGCTGTCAGAAGCGATATGGCCAGGCTGTGTCCCATCTTCATTTCTTGGCTAACATTGTTCATCCAAAATATAGAGGGAAAAATTTGACTGATGAAGAGTGTGGAAATGGAATGCATTTGGCTGTAAAGCAACATGCAAACGTGGTTCCCGATTAGGTAAACTACAAAGCAGAAGCATCACCATTTCAATCGTTCATGCAGCCATGCTTCAGCAAATGATTGGTGGAAATCTCAAGCAGGCCGCTTGAACCAAGAGACTCTTAGTGTTGTGCAAGATTTTTATTTTGTTAGGCATGCTATAAATGATAGTCTAATATTAACAATAACTGCTCACTGCAACAGCTTCATCTGCTGGCATTGAGAGAGTCTTTTCGTCATTCAGCCTGGTACATTCAAAACTCTGCAATCGACTTTGATTAGAAAAAGCTGGAAAGCTGGTGTTTCTTTTCAAACTTATGAACAAGAAGTCATTAGCAATTTGGCAGGAGAAGATGAACACTTGTATTGTGACTGAAATATTTTAGAACTGACTGACAACTGGTGACTGGCACTAGTGTTGACCTAATTAGTAGTGTTCTAGTTTACAAGGTGTGACACAGTAACTTACAACTTACAATGCAATCTGATTTCACAGTTATTCAGAACAGTGACTGCTTCATTGGATTTAACTGAGTGTTCATCATTTGTACTATTAATATTAAGTCTAATCTAATCTAATCTAATCTGAAATTTGTAAAAGTGGTGGATATATGATACACCCGTTAAAAGTTGTTAATTTGTATGGTATAGCTGCAAAACTAGGCAGTAAATGCAAACTAAGAACTAGCAGAAAAAAATCCGATTTAAATTTTTAAAAATCTGATTTAAATTTTTAAAAATCCGATTTTTTTATTTTTATTAAAAAAATCATGATTTTTATCAACCCTGGTAGGCCTACAGCCCAGTTGGCTGCATCGGGCTCTAGGCCTCAGGCCAAAAGAAAATAATGTTGTGTTTCCGGTAACCCGACCGAATCACTTTTTTAGGCCCGACTGGGAAAAAAATTTTTAAAAATATCTTTTTAAAAAAATTATTTTTTCAAAGAAAATTTTAAAAAAATTTCACACTTTTTTTAATTGACACATGAATTTAACCTTTGCGTGCCAGAGGTGCAGATTTGCGACATTGATAACATTGGTTTCCTTGCCAGAGGTATGTGAATAAGGGCACCGTTACTTAGAGAAATAAACGGGACAGTTTCCCATGGTCAGTATTAACATGCATCCGATGGTTAAAGGGGTGGGGAGGGTAATACATCGCAGGCAGAGGAATTAATTTTCTCACGGTAACTTGCAAGGGCTATTTCCCAAATCCCATAACTGCATTCAATGTATCAGCAACATCTACGGGAAAACAGCCTTCAAATTTGGGTATTGATTCCTAGAGACTAGTTAAATGTAATATGTGTGCTACATTGATTGTGAGCAGTTCCTTTAAGCGGCGATAGGCGTCGCCAGTATGTGATGTGGTCTAAGCAGTACTTCCGTAAAGTCACTTTAGCGTAAAATTCGCCGTAAATAAACCATAGACATCATATATTAAATGTAAGATGTCTATGAAATAAACCTACCACACAACAGAGCACACAATGTTACCTAGAGTAGCCAAACAACATCCCATCCTGGCGCCACCTATAGCAGCCATTTTTACAGAGTCCCCCATACAATTACATGCCCGGTAGAACGATCGCTTCAAAGGATCAATGTCAAACATTACACTTCTACGGCCACCCATAAAATGTACACCCAAATACTTAAGGGAATCGACCCAGAAGATTGAGTTATCACCCAAAGACATCAAGTCAATTGACTTGGAACACCCTTTACCAAATTGTATGCAGTAAGATTTAGAACAGTTAAATTTGAGCAAAAGGGCACTGCTGGCGCTGTAGCAAACATTCAGCATGACTTGGAGACCATTTACTGAAGGGGAAAGTAAAATAATGTCATCAGCATATAGAAAACAACCATAGAAGTGATTCTTAATATGACAACCCATATCAGTGCACCTCAAATTGAAAACAAATACATGCATCAAAAGATTAAATAGTGCGACGGACAAAGTGCTGCCCTGTCCAACACCACTGCCAACATGAAACTGAGAGGAAAAACTACCATTCCATCTAGCCATAACAACAAACTTACCATACCAATTGCAAATAATGTCAACAATGGGTACAGGTATTTTGTAACGAAGTAACTCCTTAAATAATTTATAATGATTCACACTATCAAAGGCTTTTCTGAGATCCAACGCAGCAGCATACATACACACAAGTACCTCTAGAGTTGAAATAGTTAATGGATGACTTCAAGGCAAAAATAGCATCAGTGCAACCCAGCCCAGGCTTGAAGCCAAACTGCAAGTCATCAATCGGCAAATACGTTTGACAGATATTAAGCAGCAAAGATTCAAAGAGCTTAGAAATTACAGGAATCAAAGTAATGGGTCTGTAATTCTCAGTATCATTCAGATTCCCAGTTTTATCTTTAATTAAAGGTACTATAATTCCAGCACCAAAGCTGTCAGGTACAAATCCATGGGTAAATATGTTTGAAAACAATAACTTAAGATGAACAATAAGGCTAGGATGGGCATACAACAAGTGCTCTGCCGATAGATCGTCTGGACCACAAGCCTTCCCAGTATGCAAGGCTTTAACACAGCTGCTTATTGCTTCCACCAAAACATCAGGATTAGAGAAGAGTTGTGTGCGCTGAGCATGACTACGTGCCTTTTCAAAGTCATGTACAGCCTCTGCGTTCTGGTCAGACATATGGAAGTTCTTACTAAACTGAGTGGCAAATTTATTCGCAACATCCAAGTTAGAACAGCATCCAGGAAAATTAATCGGCGAATTGATATTTTTTCTAAATTTCCTATGCCAAGCTTTCCAAAACTCATCTGGTCTTTTATTGAGGAAGTTGGACACAATCGCATCGTCATGCATACTTTCAAAATGAACGCAAGCATCCCTGACAGCAACCTTATATTTCAGTTTGCACCTAGCTTTAATCGCATGTAGATACCCAGATGAAGGGCGTCCAGCACTAGACCAAACATTATGCCAGAAGCAAGAATCCGCTTTAAGACGATCAAGCTCATCATTCCAGAAGGGTTTCAGCAAACCCGACTTAGTTCTAAAGACAGAAAGTTCAGCCGCACTATGGAGAGCATGAACAATAGCACCATAATAACTACTGATAACCTGTCGATGATGTTCATTGCTACAGGACATTGAACATTCAAAACATAAGGGAAGGTTAATTAGCTCCAGCTTCTGTTTTATGGCCATGTAGTACTTTGACAAGTCAGACTTGTCCCATCTCCATGACCAAGATATTGGAGCGTTACTTACGCGTCCCAAACCTTCACAATGACCAACTAACTCAGAAGAAAGACCCTTGGTAGACAGACTCTTAAAAAGGAAACTACCCACAAGAGGCCTATGGTCACTAAGGTTAGCACCAGAGTCAACAATGGAAATGTCCTGCACATGTCCGGGACGTAAAGACCTCGTTACAAAGAAATGGTCAATAAACGACGACTGATTAAGACTACTATTAAAATAGGTAACTTGATTATGCATCAACATCTCCGATTTTGATAAAATTTCGCAAGGCGTTAGAACCCATTGAGAAACTCTCAAAACCAAAATTTTAGATTTTTGGGTCAACCGGTGTCTGAGATATGGGTCATTGAACCTCGACTCAAATGGTCCGATTTGCGGCGACCGGACGAGGGTTAAACTGCTGTATCTCTGAAATTTTCAACAACTGTTTAGAACAATGAGATCTTTGGATGGTAAAAAGTTCATAAAATTATGAGAGTACAAAGTGACCCAGGTCAGGGTTACTAGGTTACAGTGGCTCACATTTTTTGGTTATGCAAAATAACTATTTCTAGATGCCTTGTCCATATAGAGGATTCAAACAGCTTTAATTTGGGTAAGGTTCAATGACCAATATCTCGGACACCAGTAGACCCAAAATCTAAAATTTTGGTTTTGAGAGTTTCTCAATGGGTTCTAACGCCTTGCCAAATTTAAACAAAATCAGAGATGGTGATGCAAAATTTTATTAAAAATTGCGTTGATTTGACCTAGAATGCCCCTTAAGACAATGTGTAAAGACAGTAACGCCTCTAGTTCGCAGAGGAATCAACAAAAGCATAAGCACAATGTTGGGCAGTAGTGGTCCAAGATCTGGGAACAAGGTCATGACAGTTCAAAGAACGAAGATAGTGTACACTGCCATTTGTGTAGAGTCGGACAGAGTTTGACATCAGTAGGCTTCTTGAAGGGGCTCTAAATAAATTCTTAAAATTAATTAATATAATAATCACACTTACTTATATAAAACCTTGGCTATATCAAACATTAATGATGTATGAAATTCAATATAATGAAGTTTTGCTGTATACCTCTTTGCCTCTCTATACAACAATTATATTTATTACTAACGTGCTGTATCATCTTGCCTAATGGTGTCATCAGTAAAGTATCGTTTTAGTGCCCAAATTATTTGACCATTATGGCATATCCTTTCAGCATCACAAATTAACTTCAAATAACAGAACTCAAATTCATGGAGATGTCTGGAAAAAGACCTCTGCTGGCTCCATACTGTCGTCATAGCTTCCGCTTTGTGCGCATCCACATGTTTTCCACATTCTGCATAATTGTTATTCAGGGTGATTAGGGTGCACAAATGCTGCTGCCAGTGGACAGATATGTTTTCTTTAATGCATTATAAAACTTCTGGTACACTCATTAAGTATTTAGTTATGTATTTTTAATTTGTGATACTGAAACAATATGCTATAATGGTCAAATTGGGGATGCTAAAACGATATTTTATCATGCTGTCTATGTAATCTGGCACATTAAAGAGAGATAACAAATTGCTATCATAATAATAATAAACATCTTATGTGATAATTCAGTTAAATCGCTACATCTCTATCTGACTAATTTTTATCAGTTAAGTTTTATGGCTTTATGCACTGGTTCAGTTTAATCGAATATTCCGTCTCCAATAAATTCATGAACATTTCAGTTTCCTTCATTCGAAATTTGCCGTCAAACAATTTTATAGCATTTCACAAAGCCTGAAAGAACATCAGGGTCGGACTGGCTTGCAAAAGCGGCACGGGAAATTTGGTCATAGGTGGCCCACATTAGCGAACGCTGAAGGCGATAAGGGGTCTGAGTGGTGCCCCACCCGCCAATACCTTTTGTAACATGTAACGTAAAATTAAGGACTTTTTAGTTATAAATGGGTCAAATGACATAAAAACTGTTTAATGAATATTAAAAAATTCACAAATAAGCACATACGTTTTAATTTTTGATCTGTCATAAACTCGTAATTATATTTAGAACCAACTGTTGCATTAAGTAGTGCACTGTGCACAGTATGGTTTATTTCAAAACTTAACATCATGATAAAATTAGTAGACACAAACAACAAGCAGTTTTCTCATCGTGTCACAAGTTGACGTCAACTATGTGGTCATTTAATATTAGCATTCTAATTCTGAGGTCCTTTTCACAAGCCATCAGCATTTATGAACGACTCTAAACTTGACTGACTTAGCAAATTTTTTATATGTTCAAACTGTATTTTAATTTCTAAAATTACCTCTTAGAGGCAACTTTTGATGAGCATAATGTCAACACCAATTTGTAAGCCAAAATCAAATTTGAATAAGCCAGACTATGCAAATTGAATTTAGGGAGAACGTGGTAACAGCAAACAAGAATTTTCTGCAAGATTTGCATTCATTTGTGTTGCTGTTCATAGGCGCCGACTTTTAGTAAAAGGTACTGGGGCAAGAATTTTGTTCCCATGATTCCGTGATCGGACGATCCCTTCGCCTATATCCTGCTCAAGGGCCGTTTTATCCTATATAGGCACTGTGCCTACTAAGGGCCTACGAACCTTTCAGGGGCCTACGAAAGTCTGAAAATGAGATATTGAAAAATAAGCTTAATGATTGAATTTGACTCGAAAATGAAAAAAAGGAGATTTCAATTTCCAAATTAATATTTTTGTAACTGTACTGAAACAGTTTAACTTTAAGATAGGCCTATTAACTTAAAGTTAGGCCCTAAGTTGAGTTGTGTAACAGCCTAGACTATGTGAACTTTACAGCTGTTTGCATTAGCAAACTCACTTATATTACAGAGGTGTCAAAGAGCCGGCCCAAGGGCAATTTATGGTCCACCGATGAGTTATTTTTGGCCCTCGGAAAATTGCCTAAAGACTAGGCAATTTGAGAATAAAGATTAAATTTGTCATTTTTAGCGCATTCGTGAGTTTTATTAGATGTTTGTACTGATAATGAAGGTCAAAATTAAGACTTTTAAACCTAATTTGATTGTTTGTATGGTAAAAAAACAACCTCACCGTTTAAGATTTAGTTTTGCAAGACTTTTATATGGACGGGCTCACCGAGCTCCCTCCCAGACCCTACCCCATTTTGCTCGGGCGCCGTCGGCACCCTGTCTCGCCACTTGCTGGAAAAATATTGCCACTGGCTCGCCATTAAAAAACATCAATTTCAGAGCTGGCAGTCGAGTTGGGGCCTATGAAAGCAAGAGTGCCTATGGTCTACGACGACCTTCAAACGACCCTGTCCTGCCCTGTCTTCCCTCTTCCCTTTCCTCCAGCCCTTTCAACTGGACCAACTGGACCAACTATGCAACATGCAGTGCTTCCTCTTTGCTCAATCACAAAGACGAGCAAACCATGAGTATTACTTTTAAAAAATTCAGTTTTCTGTAACTACTAACTAATACGAACAAACTACTTTCACTAAAAAATCTAATGTTATCGCAGTTAGGCTACAGATACACCCATAAAGTTTGCCAGTTAAGACACTTGAGTTACAGTCTTGCTTCAACTTCATGGCGAATGTATTTTGCCGAACAGTGCATTTACTTATGAATTCCTACAGAACTGTGTCAATGTCCACTGCTTCCAGGTGTGATCGATGACAGTTCAAAAGTGCAATGTTATTTTATCTTGTCTGTGTCATAGTGTTTCGCAGATACATTTTCAGTCGCCTAAGACCAGAAAATGCCTTTTCAGCAGTACATGTACACGTAGTGACAGGTACAGTTAGCCACGGATACGTCGTGAGCCATTTATTATTGAATGGTCGCTTACCAGTACTCGCACGGGCGGCACGTCCATCGCTTTCAGGCGCTGTGTAAGCAGTACCACTAGTACCAGAGGCCGCTACAGCCGCTTCAGTGAGTTGTGACAGTTTCACCGGAGGCGGCGGCGGCACAGTCTCCTGTTGCGGTACTTCTAAGCGCGAACGTTTCACAGCAAACTTATCCATTGCAATTGCAATAGTAAGTCACTAGTTAGTAACCTTTAAGACTGTGACCATCAATAATTCAATTCTGAAAGATTTGTTAACATTTATAAATACCAGGCTTTCAGAGAGTGGCGTACCGATCCGTTTTCGTGCCACCCAATAATTTTCCGATAAGTCTACGTTCAACTGTGCTTCCCTAACTGTTGCTGTTCTGTCTATCTTAACGTATGTAAGCATGGGGGGAAGGAGGGACGGAGGGGTTAGAGAGACAGCTAGCATTGACATGCCATGCAAGATTGACCTTAAATTGACCCTCACTGCGATGGAGCGAAGTGTCTTACTCTCAGGATGTATAGGCTAAAGTTCCCAATTGCAACCGATCGAGTCATCCCCATACAAAACGCAGGCACAGTGAATGATTCACTCTCGATACTCTACCCAACTTAACTAGTTTCAGCGCTCAGACAGATGACACATGTCCATCATCGAATTATCACACATGCGGCCTGCCATTTTCCAAGAGTCTCTGGTATGTAGGCATATCAAATTTCTAATGCAGGCTGCCGTTAAACCCGAGTCACACAGAGTTTTATAAGCGGCGTTTTGATATGGCATTTTTCTGAATATGGAGGCCGCAGAGGCGCTCCTTGTCCTTTAACTAAAAATGAATTAAGTTTTATTAAGCATTTTGAATTTTCAATGGCCAAAAAAGTACTGGGGCGAAACTATACTCTCGCCCCAGAACCTTGGCGAGTACTGGGGCGAAAGTCCCTGTTGCCCCTGTGGAGTCGGCGCCTATGTAGCTGTTGCTGGTTTCTGCTTTTAGGACTGTTTCACTTTCTACGTCTCTTATTTCAGTGTCAAATAGCAAATCATTGTTTTCTTCAAGAGTAGTTTTAAACTTTCTTATTTTCTTGCAAAGTCCGTTTGCAGCTGCTCTTTTGTTAAACAGTCATCAAATCTTCTGGACAACTCACTGAGGTCTATCACTGAGAATCCTTATCGACATTTTTGCAAAATTGGTTGGATCTAAACAAGACAAATCAGCATAAAGGCTACCTGTTTCAAATTGTACTAATAACTTGATCCACTACATTTTGTGAAAGTTTACTCAAGATTTATCTTTCACATTTTCAGTGGGCTGGTATTTAGCAGATTCTCAATTTCTTCCTTTATCTAAATCTCCTCTGTTTCAAAGCAGTCTCAACATCAACGTTGAGATTTCTTTTATAGTCAGTTCTGAAAAATGTGTAGCTGCTTCAAAAATGAGATCAAAAGTTCGATGTATTTGGCTTAATTCATTGTATCTTGAACCACTTTATAGGCTTGTAGGATGTCCATGCCGTTTGTTTGCAAATATTAGCATATGGAGTTGTTTGTTCAAACACTTTCAAAAACAATTGCGCTCCTCAAAATACATTCAAAACTTGTAAAAGAATCCAGGTGTTTTCGCTCAGTACCGGACATCATTATTAAACTAGAGTTAAGAAGTAGAACTAAAATATCAAAAAAAATTTAAATCATATTTTGTCTCCCTTTCTGGCGGGCAGTGGCGGCCCAGTCCAAGCCTGATGAACATAAATCTTAACTACATCTGTTGATTGATTTCGCTTCATTGCTTTCGCCATATGCTTAAATTGAATTAAAAATTGATTGAATAAAATTGAATAAAATTGAATAAAAAAGGCAGTGGTTAAAGCGTTTTGAGTGAGCAGTGGGAACTCCGAAGAAGAGTTTTATTGGAACGCACACATTACTAGGGTTCATTGCATGGTGAGCAGTGGGAACGCAAGCAAAGAATTTCGTGAGCAGTGGGAACGCCATTCATACGCATTCCCACCCACTTTAAAGCTAATAAAAGGTAATCTATTGTTTTAGCATCCAAAATTATTCCAGCATTATAACGTTTCTTCGTTGTAAATATAGATGTACCTTTACAGAATATGAATATCAGTAGTTTTATAATGCGGAAGACTCTGCTGCAGAAGTAATATTTTTGACACAATTCTGCGGCGGAAGATCTTTGCGCATGTGCAACTTTCGGCACATGCGCATTGTTCAACATGCTTTACTTCCTATCAGATGGCGTCATGAGGGTCGGGTAGGATCAGGTTAGGGGCAATCCATTTAGTACGTACGCACAGAGGGGGAGGGGGTAAGTAACCAAAATGCATCTACGTGCCTATGCTTGCTTATGGTCTACTGGGGAGGGGGTGGAAAGTAAAATATTTTGTCTATGCTGGCCTTCCTTCAAATGGGTCAAAGTTCAGCTATCAGGCAATTACTCTAGAAAGAAGGGTTGTGGGAGAGGCTTAGACTGCAGGCTGCCTTTGGCCCAAGCTTAATGCTGCTGGTGGTGTCTGTACGACCATGGAGCTCATATATATATATATATATGGGAGAGACAAAGTGTATAGCTCTGAAGGAAATGCTTCCCTCAACAAGACCGGTTAGAATTATAGACCATTCTATTGGGGGGGGGGCTGCGTGTCAAGTGTACGTACGCAAGTGGAGGGGTTGCAAAAAGTATGCCTGCGTACAGAGGGAGGGGGGGGGTCAAAATTCTCCGGATTTCTGCGTACGTACTAAATGGATGGCTCCTTACCCTTAGGCCTCGTGAAGGTCGTTTAGGGTCAGGTTAAGCGTTGTGCCGGTCGGTTAGGGTCGGGGCGAACATTTAGTATTGGAGTGCGTAAGTTTATGGGTTTTGACGGTATCTTTTGGCATGCTGTGCGGAAGGTATCATGTTTTCTAATCACGACAAGTTGGTTAAGCCTGACCCTGAAACGATGGGCTATAATATAATTTTGGACGCTAAAACGATAGATTACCGAATACAACTTATTGAATACATAACAGAGGAATCGAACCTGATGATTGTGTATGGCAACTTTCAGCTGGCTCTGAATCCGATCCAAATCCGATCGTGGCATATTTTAATTTTACTGACTATACTAGAAGTTTCGGCATAAAACTTTCAAAATCATATCAGCTTCACAGATGAATGAAAAACCATTCCAAATAAAATGATTTAATTTAATAATTATTTTATATCATTTCATACAAATGATTACAACAATTATCGGAACAAAACAAATCAGCTCGCATCGTTCGAAATCTAGGCATTGAGCGGCAGAATAAAACCGAATCACCACGCGGAACTATTTGCCACCCTAATAATTTCTTGAAAAATCGCCATTACTTCCAAAAGCAACCGATATTCTGGTTCAATCAACTAAACAACTAACAGTAAACAACTAAATTTGTTATTAACGTATTTGAAAGCGTTCAACAGTTTAACGAACTGTCTTCATTCGGACTCTTGTTCTTCATACATAGTGATTTGGTCCTTGACTCCTTGTCCATCGAACCTCCTAATAATCAAACAACTGGGAGTGTAGCCGTAAACCGCACCTTGACGGATAAGAAAGATAGATGTATCGTATCGTATCGTATTTAAGCATTTGTAAAGCGCCTCTCGTAGGGTGAACCGTTCAGAAGCGCTCCCAGTGTGCTAAGCCCCGCGAAAATAAACAGGTTTTGAGAAAAGCGAAGGAAGAAGAGAGACTGCCAGAGAGAATTTTAGAGCGAACAGAAGGAGAAAGAGCATTCCAAAGAGAGGGACCAATTGAAGCAAAGGAACGAGCCTGAGCCATAGCAGTTCTACTACGGGGAACCAAGAGGTCAAGTCTATTGCAGGAACGAAGTGGACGGTGGGAGGAAGCTGAGTGTGGCCGAAGTAGTACGCCAACCAGATATTGCGGGGCAAGACCCCTCTGAGCCTTGAAGATCAGAGAGAGGATTTTAAATTGTATGCGAGCATGCAGAGGGAGCCAATGAAGTTCATCAAACATAAAGGAAGAGATGTGAGAGTACCGCGGAATGCGCGCTATAAGTCTAGCAGCTGTGTTGAGGACCGACTGAAGAGGAGAGAGACGAATCTTAGGAAGACCAACAAGAAGGGAATTGCAGTAGTCAATCCGAGAAAATACAAAAGCATGAACTAAAGTTGTGAATATGGAGGAGGAGACAGAACGACGAATGACCCTGAGACGCCTTAAGTGAAAATAGGAGGAGCGTGAGAGATTAGAGATGTGATCGGTAAAGGTAAGTGAACTATCAAGGGTAACACCCAGATCACGTACACTTGACGAGAAAGAGAAGAGTGGGAACTTTTCAGAGAGGAGAGCAAAATCAAGTTTATGGAGCTGCTGAGAAGTACCAAACCAGATGAATTGAGTCTTAGAAGCATTAAGGGAGAGGCGATTAGATGACATCCAAAAGTGGAGATGATTAGAGAGAGATTGAATACTCCCGACCAAAAGCAACTGCGATGACGAAGGACCATGAACAAATGCTTGCACATCATCAGCGAAGAGATGACCAGCAGCACCACAGATCGGAAAAAGAGAGGAGATGTCAGCCGTATATAAAATAAATAAGAGAGGGCCGAGAACGGAGCCTTGAGGGACACCCAGTTTAACGTGGACCCATTGGGTTCTGGAGTCACCAGTAACAATCATTTGGGTTCGTTCAGATAGGTATGAGCGAAACCAACAAAGGGGGAGGCCCTTAAGCCCATTAGAGGTCTCAAGACGCTGAAGAAGAATCTCATGATCAACCATATCGAAAGCTGCTGAGACATCATAGAGAGCCAGAAGAGTCAGTTCAGACCTATCAACAGCAGAATAGATTTCAGAAAGTAGGGAAAGGAGGGCAGTCTCGGTGGAATGGTTAGCCCTAAAGCCAGACTGGTTAGTAGGAAGTAGACCAGATTGATCAAGATAAGGGAGAAACTGGAGAGAGACAAGACGTTCTAGAGTCTTAGAAAGAAAGGATAGATTTGAGATAGGCCGGTAATTATTGCAAAGGTTGGTGTCAAGGTTAGGCTTTTTGAGCGAAGGAAAGACAAGGGCCCGCTTCTGCGAGGGAGGAATGCAGCCTTCAGAGAGCGACCTATTAAACAGATATACCAAGAAAGGGGCAAGATCATCCAAAATGTCATTAATGATAAAAGTGGGTAGCGGATCTAATTCACATGATTTTAAGTTAACAGACGATAAAACTGAACGAAGGTCCGACTCAGAGATAGGTCGAAAACCATCGAAGACAGCTGACGTTGAGGTAAACGTTGGAGGAGGAGCGTCAGCGGTTGAAGCACGAAGACGGTCGATCTTGGCTGTCAGCATTTCAAGGAATTCATTTGCTGTGAAGGAAGGGGTTTCAGTTGAGCGAGAAGACCGGCCAAGAAGCCCCGAGACAGACGACCACAGACGTCTGGGATTCTTCGCGTTTCGGGAGACCAGGTTTTTCCCAGTAAGCTGCCTCCTTTTGATGGTAGAGACAATGGAGGGCACGAAGCTGGGCAATCCAAGCTAATCGATCTTTGGGCTCCTTAGTCCGGCGATAACGTCGCTCTAGGCATCGAGTTTGACGACGAAGTCGATGACAGTCGGCGTCAAACCAGACTGCCAGTGGACGAATACGTGTCCAAACTTTGCGACGAGGAAGCATATTGTCAAGGATATTCGTAACGGTAGAAGTGTAGAGGTCAAATAGCTGTGCGACTGTAAGCGTGTCGAGAGTGGAACTGGGTGAGGAGAGAAGAGTGTCACGTATGGCAGCGCTGAAGGCCTGGTGGTCAAGCGACTTCCACCCCCGCATCATGCGAATGGAATGAATTGGTTGTAGATGAATGGATGGAAGAGTGAAGCTGATGACTGAGTGATTCGAGAGCGTAGGAGGAGTAACTGTGAGATCATCCACTTGATCGTCATCAGAGGTGATGACAAGATCAAGATGGCCACCCAATACGTGGGTGGGTTGATTGATATGCTGGCGAAGGCCAAACTGTGACAGAAGGTCGAAGAATCGGATGGAAGTAGGAAGAGTAGGTTCTTCTAGATGAATGTTGAAGTCTCCAAGGATAATGAGCTGGCTGTTCCGCGTAATGAGGATCTCCAGAATAGAGGAGAGCTCTTCAAAGAATTGTCCAGTAAGAGACGAGGAACCGGGTCTGTAGATCGTGAGGAGGGTGACAGGACCACGAGGAGTGGCAATGCTCAGGCAGAGAGCTTCCAACGTGGTAAACGAACAGTCAAATTGCACTTGTGAGACGCGTAGCGAAGAGCGGAAGAATACTACGATGCCACCGCCACGGGCCTGGCGGCCGTCTGGATGAGGCGGACGAGGGCAATCGCGCGAAGAGAAGCCCAAAGGAGTTGCACGCAAGATAGGTACGTCGTCGGAGGCAAGGTGCCAGCTTTCAGTGATGGCGAAGACATCAAGCTGGTCCTGGAGAAGGGTTTGATCGACGTAAGCGTATTTCTCGGATAGAGAGTGAGCGTTCCAGGTGGCGATTCGAAGACCGGACGGATGAGCAGGCGGTGGAGGAGATGGAGTAGTTTTAGGCGACGATGGTTGCTGAGGAACCGTCGGCAAGGAGGAGGTAGAAGACGGTGACGGTGTAGCAGAGAATGAAGGCTCCGTCGGCGTTAGCGTTGACTTCTGTGGATGATCGCGAGCCAATCGACAGATGTGGCGTCGTACAGATTAAAATTTTGTTTAGAGCTAAGCGATGCAAGCACTGCAAGCAGTGGCGGCTCCAGACTTTTCCAACAGAAGGGGGCACAGAGGGGCCAAAGAAACTAACGGAGGGGCCAAAGAAACTAACGGAGGGGCCAGTTGGATGTCTGGCTGCATCGAAACTGAGAATGAGACAATGAGTGGTGACAAAAGTGCGGTTAGCAATTGGATCGATAAACGATATACATACTTACTTACTTTACAAGAGATCTGTATTGGAGCTGAAATGAATTCTTTACATCAACAGCCTCAAGTAAGACACAATCGGAAACAGACTCACTTTAGTGACCCTGGGCAAGTCCTTCACTCGCAATTGCTCATGCGCTTCGGCGTGAAACTCCGATTCAGTGTCCGCGCTGTAGTCGGGATTCGAGCGCCTCTGAGTAGAACAAGCGCTATAACAAGTGTTCATACATACATATGTGGCGAAATTGCCCGTCTTGTACTTGCTGACAGAGCCGTATTAACCTATAAGCGAAATAAGCCATGGCTTAGGGCCCCACAACGTTTTGAGGGCCCCCAACTGTCAGGAAATATAAAATCAGATTGTACAAAGGTCCTATTTGACATGGCTTAGGGCCCCGCAACGTTTTGAGGGGCCCCAACTGTCAGGAAATAATAAATCAGATGGTACAAAGGTCCTATTTGACAATTTTCTTCTGGAAAAAAGATGGAAAAGCAAAAAAAGGTCATCAGAAATTTTGCATGGCTTTCTGGTTAGGGCCCCCGGATGTCAACCCGGCCCTTGGCTTAGGGCCCCCGAAAGTCTTAATCCGGCCCTGCTTGCTGACCCCTGGGTTTTTATTTTCGGTTGTCCGTTTTTGGTGTGTGTCGCCGTCTCCCCCGCGCCTGCCGCCTGGGCGGCGTCTTTCCTTTGATCTGCTCTCTTTCTGCCGTCGACTTTCTTCTCCTTCCCTAAGACGGTCTTTCATTTGATGCTCTG
The DNA here is from genome assembly GCA_020284085.1 of Aporrectodea caliginosa. Lineage (NCBI taxonomy): Eukaryota > Metazoa > Annelida > Clitellata > Crassiclitellata > Lumbricidae > Aporrectodea > Aporrectodea caliginosa. Next base: position 2,560,129 of record JACEVL010000128.1, on the reverse strand, counting down.
TCTTTCGCCTTTGCTGGGTCTTTCCTTTGATGCTCTCTGTCTTTCGCCTTTGCTGGGTCTTTCCTTTGATGCTCTGTCTTTCGCCTTTGCGGCAGCTTTCCTTTGATGCTCTGTCTGCCTTTGCTGCTGTCTTTCGCCTTTGCTGCGGCCTTTTTTTGATGCTCTGTCTTTCGCCTTTGCTGCGGCCTTTCTTTGATGCTCTGTCTTTCGCCTTTGCGGCCTTTTCCTTGATCTTCCTTCCCAGGTCTGCCAACTTTTCCTATAAATTGAGGGCACTCGATCGGACAACCGGGGTTCGTTCGTACTTTTTGCCCTTTCTTTTCGTTGTCACCGTCGAGTACCGACTTGAGTCGGCTGGTTGAAAGACAGTAAGTTATTCAGTTCTGTTGAGAGGTCAGTCACTAGTTTCTGTACAGACTATTTGTGTAAAGAGCATTGCTTTGCTGATTGAAGACAATAATACTGTACGTTTCTACTACATCTGACATTGATTCCTTGAGGGCGACGGCTGCTGCAGAGGTTAGACCTTGGAAGTCCACCAAGACGAATTTGTGTCCATCAACCCCAGGGCAACACGCGGGCATCTGTCGACGGGAGCTGCCGGGCCATCCTGAACTTTAGGGCAGTCCTCCCGCCTACTACGAAAGTCGGTTTTCCGCTACACATACATAGCCTACATTAAAAGTAAAACTTATAAACTACAAACAATACATACACTTTTAATTAAGTGCAAGTTTACCGCCGCAAAAATCTGCCCCCAAGTCATGTACAGATCAGTGTTTAATCTAGACGTCTCTTGGGGGGGGAAGTTCCCCCAGGATCGAGTTCCCCCCAGAAAAATTAAAGAGATGTAATTTTGTACAGAAAGTGTGAAATTTAGGGATAATTCCCCCAGGATTTATACCCCCCCCGAGAACTCTAGATTCCCCCCCGGCAAGGGGAGTAGATTAAACACTGTGTACAGATTTTCGCCTCTGCGACTGTCATGCCTAGAGTAAAACTGGTCCACAAAGGCAGCCATGTTAATTGACTCTGCACGAACACATTCAACTGACGGCGTTGCTAAACCGCCTATGTCTGCAGCAGTCTGCATATTTCTTGACAGGCAAGTTTACATGGTTCCAAAAAGAAAGGCAGGTCTAACATTGTAGCTACATGTATATAATTATTGGTTGCAAATGAACCTTCATCATGTCACAACAATTCTAACGGAGGACGCCTATGTTACCATCATTTCGCTTGACTTCGCAAAGGCGTTCGATACCGTCCGGCCCTCTGTCCTAGCGCGCAAGCGCTCTAGGCCTAATCTCGAACTACCAGACTGCATTTACAACTGGCTGGTCGACTTCTTGGAAGACCGAAGTCACGCCACTCGCATTGCTGGACGACTGACGGCATTTGCACACATTAATGCCAGCGTGATTCAGGGATCCGGACTTGGCCCATCTGATTTCATCGTCAATGCCTCCGACCTTCACCCTATCCATGAGCGGAACAAGATTGTAAAGTTCGCAGACGACACATTATCTTATCGTCGCCCGTTCGATGAGGAACTTGAGGCAATAAACGAATGGGCTACAGCTAACAATCTCCGGCTGAACACGAATAAATCCAAGAGATGTTGCTTTCCCGAAGATTAGAAACATCAATCTTCCCACCCCTGATCCAGGGCATGGAGCGTGTAACCGAGATGAAGATCCTCAGCGAGTCGGCGTCAACCTTCGAAGCGATCTCCGGGCCACATCCCATGTTGAACGGGTCTTGGAATCGTGCACTGGACCCTTCAAGCACTTAGGGTACTGAGAGCCCATGGGCTATCTCCCGAGGCACTGTCCACCGTTGCCAGGGCCACGACAGTCTCTCGCCTCCTCTACGCGTCGCACGCCTGGTGGGGATTAGGCTAACATCTGCAGAAGATCGCTCGAAACTAGAACGCTCCAGAGGAAAATGCAATGATTGCAGTTCCTCTCATCCCGGTCATCCGAGTGATCCGACATCGAGCCACTGACGATGATGGCTGAAGCCGCTGACGTGCGTCTGTTGAAAGCGGTGACAGTAAATGACCAGTGGCGTAGCTATGGGTTGTGCAGGTTGTGCAATGCACAAGGGCCCACTGCGGTCAGGGGCCCCCGGCGGTCAAGGGCCCCGGCGGTAAAAGGACCCCGGCGGTCAGACCGTCAGAATGTAATCAAATCAACTTAACCAAGTCTAAATCTATATGTACAGCGTTACGGTACGCACTCAAGTTCTATTTGCATTAGCAGAGACTGATTTCTGAATGCGTGATTTAGTAAACAACCGGTATGCCATAAAAATCTTTTAGTAGCCTATCTTTAATCTTAGGCCAGCAGTTCGATGTCATGTCCTGTATACGTCACGGTGGCGTGTTAATAATTTACATATGGGTTTTTGTTCATTTGTTGATGTTTTCCACTACGGCACTACACAGTATGGACAATCACAAAAATTCTGGAAGCAACCCATGGCATCTCAAAACTACTACAATCTCCGCAGTGCGACCTGAGTAAAGCAAGTGATCTGATCAAGGCATCGCATGAGAAATTTCAGAGCATGCGGAATGAGTAGGCCTACGATTCTATCCGCGATACTGCTATTAGTCTAGCAAAAGCTTGGGGCATTAACGATCATTTCGCTATCTTTTCCAGCTCAGCTGTTGTAATTTTGATCAAGCTTTCGTTCGAAGTTGTCAACGAAGTCAACCATCTTCGAAATTGCACAACTGTAACTCGTAGACAATAATTAGGCCTATGCTCTGTCGTCTACATTCAGTGATGTCTGCACTGCATACATGTTGCTGCTGACTTTACCTGTGACTGTTGCAACATGTGAAAGATCATTTTCAAAACTGAAGCTCATCAAAAACTATCTATTGGAAGTACCATGTCAGAAGAGCGGCTGAGCGACCTAGTAATGTTGTCAATAGAAAATGAATATGCCAAAAGCTTGATACTTCAAAAGTGGTGGATATTTTTGCGCAAGAGAAAGCGCGCAAACGACCGTTTTAACTTTTAGTATTCCTCTTCTTAGATTACCGTAGAATTTAGACTTGTCCAATTTGATTATCTGACCTTTTATGTTATATGCAACAGCGTTTTTGTTTGAAATCGAATTGGGGGAGGTGGTTAAAGGGCCCACCACCATAGCTCTGCACAAGGGCCCCCAAAATCCTTGCTACGCCACTGTAAATGACGCGCACGTCTTGCGGATACTCTTCCCACCCACTGCTCAGCGCCATTACAACATGCGCCCCAGGTCTATCCCCTTCCAACTTCCCGCAAAAGACGATAGAAATAAGAAATTTCATACTAAGAATTCTTTATAAAATACGGTAGCCCACATACTCTAATTTAGGCTTTTCAATAAACGGTAAAATCAGCGACTATACCACATAGGCTATATTAGATCATATCTGTCTTCCTTTCCATTATGTAACTCACTGCGGTTTGTCAGTCTGTTCTATTAAACGAAGATATATTATGTTGAAACCAAAGCCTAACTTGCATGGGGAATTTCATGGCTAAAGTTTGCTATACTGTGCAAAGGACGTCACGCAATTTTGGCCGATTTTTAACCCCCCTCGTCACACATCGTCACAAAAAGTAACACACCCCTGAAAAATGACGTCACAAAGCTCTGACTTCCCCCTCCCCTAAAACCAAAATTCCATTTGATAAATAAAACATGTTTCAAATCACTTGCATGTATTTATGTATGTAAACATGTATGTATATATGTATGTATGTATGTATGTATGTTAGAGCTGTACCGATTAAACGGCCATACGCGTAATCGGGCCGATTATTAGAACAATCGGCATAATCGGGTATCGGCAGAAATAATCGGTTAATCGGTGCCGATGTCAAAATTGTGTTATAATTTAATAATTTTACTTGAATTATTGCATATTCCAAGTTTTTCACGATTTTCATCTATCGTTTTATACGTCCCTTATTATTTACGCATTTAAATATATCGACAACATCTTCCTAGATTAATTTAACGTCCACCCTTAGAGTTGTGACGATAGATTACTGGTTTATGTTACGGAACCGAACATTTTGACTGAACAAATAATGAAATATTCCGTCCCATAAATTGGGTATTGGCAGTTTAATAATCGGCTATACGCGGTATCGGTATCGGCAATTTAATAATCGGCTATACGCGGTATCGGCATAACCGGCAAAAAGCGATATCGGTACAGCTCTAATGTATGTATGTATGCATGCATGTAACAGAGATGGGTAACTAATCGATTAGATGCTAATCGATTAGCTAATCGATTAGACAAACAGCTAATTCTAATTCTAATCGATTAGCTGTCATCTGAAGCTAATTCTAATTCTAATTGATTAGCAATTGCAGCTAATTGTTAATCGAAAATCGATTAGCTGATCGATTAGCTGTCTGAAAATTAAGCGTTCATTAAGAACGAGTTTAGTAATATTGAGTTTGAAGAATATACTTACTTACTTACTTATCTGAAGGTTGTTTCAAACTTCAATTATCTGGTCATGGCTCTATGTCCAGTCTGCTCATGTAACACTGAAAATTTTTCACGTTTTCATGTTCTTCGTCTCAATCATCACTGTGTTTCTGCAGCCTCAGCTGCCATGGAACTTTTATTTAGTTCTGCTGGCTATGTCGTAAATGCTAGGCGCAAACGGCTAAGTGATGCACTGATTCAAGATATGATAATTGCAAAATGCAATAGTGAGCTTATGCAGTAGCAATGTCAATAACTGCAGCATGTATTGATCAATGTGGTGTTGCCTGCTGGTATGTGGACTGTTCTCACATATAGCAGTTGTGCAACATTAGGTATTGTAATAAGCTACAGATTTAGGCATTGTAATAGGCTGCAGCTTTATGTATTTTAATAGCCTACAGCAAATAGCTGTAGTAACTTCTTGTGCTTTGATTAAAATTTGACAAATTCATGAAGGAAATATATACACTGTATCAAACTATCGATATCTAATTCTAATTGCTAATCGATTAGCTGCTGATAATTCTAATTCTAATCGATTAGCTAGAAGCTTTTGCTAATTCTAATTCTAATCGATTAGCAAATTTCAGGAGGTAATTCTAATTCTAATCGATTAGCAATTCTAGCTAATCGTACCCATCTCTGGCATGTAAGTATGTATGGATCTATGCATGCATGTATAAATTTTCATTGTAATAAATATTTAATTAATGTGGCACTGCACTCTGATGCTGTATTAAAGTAGAAAGTCAGGTATTAAAAAGGAGTCGTTGCAAAGCTAATATTAGCATAAAATTAACTAGAGTATTCATCGTCTAACCAATAACTATAGCCTCTCACACCCCTGTCGTCCCTTCCAATTCCCTCCCCTCCCCTGAATTCAAATCTCCGCAAAATTCCCTCCCTCCTCCCTACTGCCTCCCTTCCTCAACCTAGAGTTGACTCTGTGTTGACTCTCTGGCGTGTTTGTTCATTGGCCGCTATACGGCGCTCGCGCGCCCTCTACCAACGTGTGGTTGTCGACCGCTACACGGCGATCGTATGTGGCTGGCCCACCTCGCGTTCCCCTCACCTGCCCCTGTAGACCGAGAAACAGAAATGCGTGCTGCAATCTGTCGAATGACTCTTGCGAAACAGCGTTACACCACGCCACATAGGCACGCACGCACGCACGCAGAGAGATTTCTGTTGTGTTATATTATTAATAAATACATGTATATATACATGAATACATGGGTACATGTATATATACATGAATATAATATTGCTTTATATATATTACTAGATGTTTGCCCGTCCTAAAACGGTTGAGTTTAGGGTACGCGGGCGAGCCACTACTTAAAATATATGACCGGCGGCCCGCAGACCCATACAGGGCAACAGACTATCGCGCAGGGCAAAAGTCATCACACGCGACGGCTAAACGTTGATAGCAGCGTAACCTACGGACTTCCATTACACGCAAATTTGAATCTTTGCCACTGTTTAAGCTTTATAGCAGCGCCACCTACCGACTTTGATTACATGCAAATTTGAATGGACGCGACGGTTTAAATTTAAATCTCCAACTGCCAACGCTTCTGACCCTGAGAATCAGAATATGTGTTCTAAATTTGCTGCATTTTTTGTAAACAAAATTAACGATCTTAAATGTAAAATTGCTAAATGTGCTGCCAATTTAGTATGGAATGACCTGCTGCTCGACTCTGACTTCTCCGGCTCCGCCTTTGATGACTTACCACCTGTCACCTACTTTGAAGTCTGTAATCTTCTCAAGAGCATGGTCCCTAGGGGGGGCCGTGGCGCATTGGATAACATCTGGCACACAGACCGAGAGGTACCGAGTTCGAGCCCCCGTTGGGCGGATATGTTTGTAGGCTGCTATTAGCGCAGTTGTATTGCAGGCTGTCTGTTCTGTTAGTAGTTAAGATTTAAATTGCATAACATGTAAATGTACAGCGCAGTGCGTTTGTCAGGCGCTTATTAAAGAAAAGATATTAGTATTATTATTATTAAATCATCCCCAATGGACTTCATACCTACACCACTTATTGTTTCTTGTTCTGATGTTTTCTCCCACCTTATTGCCCACTTGGCCAACCTGTCTTTTGCTGAAGGGTGTTTTCCGTCATGCTTTAAATCTGCTCTAGTCACGCCTTTACTCAAAAAACCCGACCTTGACACCAGCAACCTTTCTAACTTTAGACCTATCTCTAACCTCAATAACATTTCCAAGATCCTTGAACGTCTTTTTCTTACACGTATCAAGAAACACATCACTTCTTCACCTAACTTCAGCCCTTATCAGTCAGCTTACCGCGAAGGCTATTCCACTGAAACTGCTCTCGTCTCTACACTGGATAACATCTTCTCCTGTGTTGACAATGGTAAAGCCTGCCTCTCAGTATGTCTTGACCTCAGTGCAGCCTTCGACACCGTAGACCACCAGCTACTTCTTTCAAGACTAACCAAAAGCTTCGGTGTCTCTGGGACTGCCTTAAACTGGTTAGCTTCTTACCTGAGTGACCGTAGTCAGCAGGTAGGCATCGGTACCGCTCGGTCTGAGCCCATGCTTTGTACTGCTGGAGTACCACAAGGATCTGTCCTCGGTCCTTTATTATTTACAGTCTTTACTTCCCCAATCAGTCATATAGCTAAGCACTTTGGAATCCAATTACAACAGTACGCGGATGATACTCAGCTACATATTGCTCTGTCACACACTGACCAGTCTGGTAAACTAAAACTTGAAGAGTGCCTCTCATCTATGTATGCATGGTTCTGTTTCAATGGTTTGGCCATAAACCCAAACAAGTCTGAGGCAATTCTGTTCGGTTCAGGCCAACGCCTGCGTTCTTTCCCTTCACTTTCTAGTGTCGACCTCGCAGGCACTGCTGTGTCTCTTTTAGATACTGTCAAAACACTTGGGGTAACCCTGGACAGTAAGCTCACATTCCGACCACACATAACAAACCTTTGTAAATCTTGTTTCTATCACATCAGGGCAATACGTCACATCAGGTCGGCTCTAACAAAGAATATGTCTCAAACTATAGCCTGTTCACTTGTATCCTCTCGTCTTGATTATGCTAATTCCCTTTTTGTGGGTGTCTCAAACCTTGAACTCAAAAGGCTGCAGCGAATCCAAAACTCCTTAGCTCGTGTGGTGATGCGTGTCCCACTACGAACATGCTCCTCAGTCCTACTCCACGAGCTGCATTGGCTTCCTGTTGAATTCAGAATAAAATTTAAATTGGCCTGTTTGACCTACAAAGCCCTCAGTACCAGCACACCTACCTATATTCATGCACTACTAACTCCTTACATCCCTCCTCGTTGCCTGCGATCATCAAGTACGAGTCTTCTAGCTGAGCCACGATGCAGAACAGTTATGGGCTCTCGTGCATTCCACGCCTCTGCTCCAAGGGAATGGAATCGACTACCACTTTCTCTTCGTAGCTCAACTTCACTTCCTTCCTTCAAAAAGCGGCTCAAAACTCACTATTTCTCCTTGGCTTTCAAGGATTTAGAAATCTAAGTGCATCTTCACCTGGCGGCTGACTATCCGCGCCTCAGATTCACATTTCGGTGTGACCTTAATAACTGTGCTCTTTTTTAAACGGAGCGCCCCTGGCGACGGAGTTAATATACTGAGATACAAAGAAATCAATCTTGAGAACTCTAGCGTTGACTACTCGCTAACTCAACCAGTGAGGTCTCGCTGGCTGCTCCAGTCTCGAGCGACCCCTAGCGGTTTCGTTTTAACTCCAGCCACCTCTAACAGTGAGTACTCGCTGGCTGCGCCAGGGTAGAGCGACCCCTAGCGGTTTCATTCTGACTCCAGCGACCTCTAACAGTGAGTACTCGCTGGCTGCGCCAGTCTCGAGCTACCCCACGCAGTATTCGAACGTGCTTGCTTCTCCACTGTCGTCCTCCCTCCCTCCCTCTCCGTGCTCTCTGCCCGTCCATCCCTGCCGTTCGTACCTCCTTCCCTCCCTCCTACATCCGTCCGTCCCTCCCGTAGTCCCTCGCGGCGATCGTGTGTGGCTGACCCGTCACTTCCCCTCCGCATCCCATAGACGTCTTAATAATACCAAGCTATTATACAGAAGTCCATGCCCATCCCCTTATAGAAATGCAGAAGGACCCATACGTCATGATCTGGAGTTGCTATGACAACGTATGCAATTATTGCGATGACGTGGATGACGTTAGCCATATTGTCTCAGGCAATGAAGGCGAAAATAGCATAACAGGCAAACAGCGTAACACCACGCTCAGACCAGACACGCACGCAGTCAGCCAGTCACGCGGGACAGAGATTTCTGTTTCATTATATTATTAACTAGATGTTTGCCCGTCTTAAGACGGTGAAGTTTACCGTGCTTAGCGCTCCCATCTTTTCTCCACTTCCCTTTCCCTTGCTCTACTTTCCCCTCCACTTTCACTCCCACCACTTTCCCCGCCTTCTCCCCTTCCGGTTCCATAACCTCCCACTCCTGTTTTTCCCTCCCATCCCCTACCCCTATTCTACCCCTCCCACCCCTTCTCTACCCCTCATACTGCCCTTCCTTTTCCCTCTTAATCACCTTCCTTTCTTCTCTACTCACACTCCCCTGCCCTGCCCCTTCCCACCCCTCTCCCCATTCCCCTCCACCTCCATGGTTATGTGACAGTTCCGAAATCTCGGCTATGAGGCTAGACAAGTGAGTCTGGTGGGCGGCCAAATTAGCCTGAGTCGTGATCAAGGTTTCTTGGTTGAGTGGCTATGTCCGACAATTTGGACATCATTATCTGAAACATGGCACTCCGATTCAGCGTTCGCGCAGTAGTCGGGAGCGCCTCTGAATGGGAAATCTGGTAGAGGCGCTATAACAAGTGTTCAAATACAATACAATACAATGGTTGGTCAGATATATCCAACGACCTCATATATATAACTAGACAGAGCTTTCTATGTTGAGCTGCCCAGTGACGTCGAAGCAGCCGAGAAAGAGCAGGAAACAAGAGTGCATCTGAGAAGGTGCGGTCTGCGGAGCAATGTAAACAAATGGACGTCGTTGCCCACAAACTCGTCGATTCGTCCTATCAACTGCAATAAATTGCTATTAATAGCAGGGTTTAATTTAAAATAAATGGATGATACGGAATACACTTACAATTAGGCGTGATCGCATATAAAAATAAGACATTTGAGCCGATTATGGGGGTTCTTAATAGCCACACTATAGCCCACCGGGATCAGCGGAGTAGACTTGATGCGAAATCAACCGTCTTTAACTTGCCCTAAGATTTCATGCCTACGTTTAAATAGTCCTTTCTCTTGTATGCTCGCAGACAGACATTTCTATAGCGCCTTCACCGTTATTTGTGAAAGGGGTTTAGTTCAAGACATTATCTGGTGCATTGCCTTTCGCTTTGATTATTAAACGTAATGATTACAGCTATAGTGTGGCTATTAAATGGTAATACAATTTGGCTGGTGACAACAGATGTACGTCGATGCCCAACAGGCAGATACTTATTGGGATGTCGTCTGGCTTTAGGTCGAAGAGCCGAACTTGAGCTAGCGTTGAGAGTGCTATGAAATTATGAAGTGCTAGCGACATATTTTTCTTGGCCTTTGCACATGAAGGCAGTCCTCTCCCTCACCATCTGAGCAGTTTGTCAGTGTACTCGTAGCTGAGTTGGATCAAGTGGACCAGATATTTCCAATAAATTTCTGTCCTGGTGGAGATTTGAACCCCCGACCTCACTATTAACAGTCCATACTTACATCCAACCAGTGCACCACTAGACTATTGCTTTAGGTAATGATTGCATTCTACTGACAGAAAATTTCTGTATTTTGCACTTCGAGCATTCAAGCAGTAGGTAAACCTAAAATAACTGGACACGAGTTCTTAAAACAGCATATAATCATGTGAAAATCTCATTTATTAACACAAGAAAAACAACTTGTAGTGGACTGCAGAACACTATTGGAAACAAAGCTGTTACAACAATTGCTTTAAGTTTGAGAAAAATAGCCAAACTATATAGTGACATGACACATGTACTTTAAGACTTATTTACTTTTGAGATTTATCAACTCTCATTACTGTAATATTTGTGTTCTTAAGAGTTAACATGTACCGTAATGAATTAACAATTTCACAAATAATTACCGCTGTACATTAGAGTTGAGTCCTTTGGTAGGAACAATATGATACAGTGATATAAATAAATGAATAACCAAACAAGCATATGGCACTACTGTAATTTGTTTTCACCTTTAAATTCAACATGTAATTAAATTAACAATTCCACAAATTTACAACTAATAATTACTGCTGTACATTAGAGTTAAGTCATTTGGTAGGAACAATATGATACAGTGATATAAATAAATGAATAACCAAACAAGCATATGGCACTACTGTAATTTGTTTTCACCTTTAAATTCAACATGTTATTAAATTAACAATTCCACAAATTTACAACTAATAATTACTGCTGTACATTAGAGTTAAGTCATTTGGTAGGAACAGTGTGATACATTTTAAATACATGAATATGATACAATATGATACATTATACAAACATTATTGTCTTTTGCAAATGTCAGTTTTTTCTACCCACAATAAGTAGGAACAAATCTGAATAACAAACTGAACTTGGGATAGAATGCTTAACAATCACATTGAGATAAATCATCACACCATGCAGTAACAGATTACTGACCCTTAAAAATTACAGTTTTACCCAATACTGACCGACAGCTCTGACCCTGCACTAAACGTGTAACAGTCTTGCACTGGTGAAAAAGTCTTATCAAGGTATATTCATTGGCAATATTTCTCATTAGCATTACTCGATGATTTGATAATGGCTCATTACCCAGATCATGATCCGAAAGTCCGTCAAAGACAGTACTACCAACCAGAAACGCTAGAACATTATTTACAATTGTAGCATTTACACCAAGTCCTCTCAGTGGCTTTTGGTTAGGACCAGTGTTCTGGCGTACATGCGATTCAGTGATCTTGCATACTGCTACTACATCGGAAGCTGGGAAAATTAAACCACCGCGGTCCTTGCGTATTAATAAGTCAACATTAGGATAAGAGCTGCTTTCATCAGTTTTTATCAAAGCCAATTTACACTCTATGCAACTTATTTTTTTCAAAAGAATTTTGGCAACGAAACCAGCGACATAAGCCACAACATTTTCTACAAATCTAGACAGTGACAAATGGCCAGGTAGCTCTTGCAAGCCTGCAGATTGCATCAAATTAGCATGATCTATGACGTCATTATTTGCATATCGTCTGTGGTTTATTACTGTTTCGATGTCGATATTTGCAGCTAACTCGTGCTTCTTTATTCGAGATGCAATGGCCATCAAATTAGAACTATCTTGCGGAATGCAATTGCCACTTGCAACATCTTATGCTTAAAAAGTGGTGATTTATAACCCTTTCCAAGAGGATTACGACTATTCATTACATCAAATAGCCTATCAACTATACGAATGAATTTCACTGTTGCTGTGCAGTTCTTAAAATTAGGGAGGCATAAATCTTTTTGACAAAATTCCAAGCTATCTGCAACAGATGAACTTAGTGTCTGAGCTGCAAGACGTACTTTCATTTTTTGCTGGCTCCACTGAATGTGGCGGTCACTTAATCTGTTGCCTGCACGGACACCCTCTTTGCTCTGCAGTTCCATTAAATCTTGTATGTATTGCCATTTTATTTCATTTTTATCACAGTCAATCAAAACCTTCTTTTCAGCCAGGGTATTGCGCATTAGCTTAAGCATGTGACAAGCATCAAGAATTACACAAACCTGCTTAGATGGGTCAACCGGATGCAAAAATGTTGGCTTCATATCATTAACATCAAAAGAAGCACCCAACTCACGAGCCATTGAAAAATTTGCAGTACAGCCATCAAATGTAAGAGATACCACAAGAACACCAACAGCATACAACTTTTCAATGCAGAGCTGAATCAAATTGGCCCTTTCCTTGCCATGTAGGCCATCGATTAAAAAATAAGCAACTGGTACTTTCCACGACTCTGTCAGAGACACAAGTAAAAATACAAGTGCCTCTTTGGCAATTGGCAGACCAGCCAAGTCAGCTGCAGGTACCCCCATGTCAACATAACCTACAAATTTGTCTGCCGATCTGTCAAAATCGAGCTGTTTCCTAATAGCAATTTCATCCATCATTAATGCACATGGCATTCTGGTGTTACTATTATTGCTTTCAAGGTGTTGGGCAATTGCACTAAATACTTCATCATGAAAGCCAGGGTTGCCGTTAATGCATGAATACCAAGATGACAGAGTTCTTGGATGAGGCAAGAAGAAATTAAAAGTTTCACGTACATAGTTATACGCACGTGCCGAATAGAACTGAAGCGTAAGCGCAAATGCTTTGAGTTCATCTGGGAAACTAACCCCTTGTCTACTACCCTTTAGCATTCGACTGATCAGCTGTAAGGTTGGCAGTGAAAATGATGATTGGAGGTTATCAGCAGCTTGCTGTGAAATCAAATTTTTCTGGTGCAAGTTGCATATTAGCTGTTGCAGAGACTTGACTTTCAATTGCAGTCGCCGATTTTTCTGTCTAAGTATTTTAACCTTGTGCTTATATTGGGCAAGTGCAGACTCCATTACGCTTAATTTGTGCTTAAGCGCTTTGGGACTGGGTAAAGAGTAGTTGTGCACATTACATACCCTCAACTTAGATGGCAAAATTGTCATGTTACTGGTTCCTTCTGACGCAGCAGACACAGTATTAGTCCCATCAGCTGAACAACCATTCTTGAGGCGTTTGCAAGAAGGCTCCAGTACTGGTGCATAGGAATGTTCAACTGACAAAGTGGTAGGTTTGGACGCCTCTGGCACTGTCAACTCACGACCATTTCTTTTGGCAGGAGGCTTCCGATGTTGAACAGGGTTCACCAGATGACCAGGCAGATCAAAAACTGTCGGAACAGCTCCTGAAACCAAACAACAAATTTTTAGTTCAGAAGTGGATAGTAAGTAATATTAGGCTTACAGTGCTACTTCAGTGAAAACCAACACTCAGAAACCATACCCATGCTTGCAGTTCCTTGTCAGAAATGTGAACTGGTGCTGGAATAAGGTGACAACATCTTTCCAGTCAGAGCCGAGTTCCAATCACATGAACATCTTAAGATGTCGTAAGATGTCAACTAGTGATGTTAAATATTTTAACGACGGGTCGGTCTTTGCTTAAATTGTAAATCTGCGGGAAAGTACACTTGTCGTTATCTCCAAGAAATTAAAACATGCTGTTACTGAAACAGGTGAACCTTGGCTGAGATCAAGAGATCTGCTTTGGAAAACCTGATTGCTTTCTTGTTTCAGGTCTGCAAACTTCAGTTCTAATATTACATAATTATCTGCATCACTTAATTCATTATATCAAGTAAGCCTCTACAGGCAAAATAGTTAACGCAGTTCTAAGATTACATACATCACTTAATTCATAATATCACGTCATCTGCTGTGATGTCCGCCATCTCCTCCCCGACTGTGCGCTACTACAGGCGGTTTATGTAAAGGAGTGGTAACGTTTTGAAGTGAGATTTGAGTCCTGTTGATGTCCGATAATGTAGAGTAATCTTTAGGTCTGGCACCAGTTTCCTTTCTAAATCCAGGTTTCACGGGGAAACGGTAATCAGGCTGTGGCCGATCCTTTAATCTAGTGCTCCTGCGTGGGCCTAGGGTTTCGGGTTCAAATCCCTCCGATTCTGCTATTATGGGTTTCTTGACGAAGGTTTCCAAGGGTAAGGCTGCGGCGGAAGGGAGTTCGGCAACTTCCGGTTGAGGTTCCGAAAAGTCAGGGTTCGTAGTGGTACTCACTTCCTTACTTACTTTTCTATCTGCTTCTAGGAATTCTATTCTATCCAACAGATTTCTCTGGTCTTTCTGCATTTCAGATTGAGTTCTCGACAATTCAGATTGGTTTCTAGACAATTCAAAGTGGGATCTAGACAATTCAGACTGCCCTTCAAACAGGTCTCCTAGTCTTTGTCTTAGGTCAGACTGTCCATCAGTGACGTCAGTTAGTCGGTCATTTAATCGTTTGTCCAAATTATTTTGTCCATCAGCTAAATCATTTTGTCCAGCAGCTAAATCATTTTGTCCAGCAGTGACCTTTTCTATACCTTCCAACAAACGTTCAAGAATAGAGACTCGAATCAACTCTGGTGAAAGAGGCCTGACTTCACCTTGCTCACTTACTTCCAAAGAAAGCAATGATTCACGAGACATTGTTAGAAATTATTATTAATGTTTATGCAACAACAGTCTCAATTATATACAACAATTCAAGTAAAACATTCAACTTAATCCTACGCAGTTTCTACTGGCAGTGACTTGCAATTACAATCAATTTAAAGAAAAAGATGATTATTTACCCATCTTTGGAACAAAGGACATGATTAATAATCCACGGCAATTATAGGTTACGAAGACGAAAGATAATCCAGCGAATAAGCGGAGACGACGGAAGAGAATAATCCAGCGAATAAGCGGAGACGATAAAATCACGTTACGAGTTCACATTTCCTCGCAATTCAAACAATCGACAATATTATTCCAACCGTACTCGTTTCTACTTTAAACTTCTATAGCGCACTATTTGGCTCTTAGGAAGAGACTAACACAAATGTTTCTCAATTCCTTATCTATTCTACGGGGACTCAAAAAGAACTAATCTCTTGGACGACTCGGCTCGACTCCTAGGTAATCCATCGGTACAGGTCTAACCTCCAGGACGTCTCGGCAACGAGTGACAAATTTTACTAGTGGCAGGGTCTCTAATCAGACACTTCAACCAATCAGCAGTCCTGCTCCAAATGCTAACCTTATATGGACACGAAATAAGACTGAAAATCGATGACGTAGGGGATGAGTCAGTGGTTCTGCTGCTGTACCAGGCGTGACTAGCGCGTGATCAGAGGCTGAAGGAAAATCCCAATAATAATGCTATCAACGGCGAAACTACGGTACCGAGGCCAAGCACGACACCATCGTTTCATCGGCTCGCCACGTTTCTACCGCTAGAGGTCTCAGGGGCAGGCACAAGTAATTCTAAAAATAGCCTCTAGTAAGGATTTTATAGATCATTACACTCTCACCGGCCAGGGGAAGAAAATTATGTCGACTAGATTCGGCAGAATTTTCTGTAAGTAAGAACCTTCAGCCAGTTCCTATACATCTGGGAAATCTCTAAATCTTAATATACAAATATCTCAACATCTTAACATTTTAACATTGCAAAGGGCTAGCTAACATACACAGCATCAAACAATATCCACTACTAATCTAATCTACAATTAATCCAACAGTCTCTAGCAATTCTCAATACGATACTATACAATGCAATGCAAAAATACAAAATCAAATTTAAGCAGTAAAGTCTCGAACAATTCTCCAACTAACACAATAAAACAGACAATACTATAGCAATGAATTACTAGTCATCAAAACCAAATCTTACAGGTGGACGAATAACACGTCTGGGACGATCTATCAGTTGTGGCTGGTCAACAGTTTCAGTATCAGTTACCAGAGGCAGGTTCAAATCCAAATCAGGTTCATCAGGGGTCACTCTCTAAGCATAAACAATTAAGACAAATCACATATCAGACACCAGTTAAATAACAGAAGCAAACGATCGAAGAATGTTGGACAGTCACCAACGCTTCATGAATGACGGGAAGCGCGATTGACGAAAGGGGGATGGGTTGTCTGGTAGGTGGTGTCGAATTCTTTTATATCCTTTGGACGGGGAAATTTCTATGTCACGTGAGATGGAGATCCTTCGACAGTTTGTTGAACGCGGCAGTCTATCGACTGGGTAAGGTTTATCCTGAATCCAAATCTGTCTTGCTCCAAAGTCCCAAGTAGCTCCTACTCCTTTCAACCACGATAATCCCAGAATAAAATCATCCAATTGTTTAGACACAAGGCATCTTACTTCAAATTCAAAGTCTCCGAGTTTACATGGAAGCAAAACTTCGCCCTCTATCGAAATTTTGGATCCGTTTGCGGCTATGACAATTTGTTTTGACGGTTTCAGATCTGTCGGACAAATCATATTATATGGTATCAAAGACATTTGCGAACCTGAATCAACCATAGCGTGCACCGGGTAATCATCAATCAAAATCTTTATGTATGGATTGTCACTTACTAAACTGGAACATGACGTCACAAGTTCATCTGTATTCTGGTTTGGAATCGCTTCGTCTGGTGGCGTTTCTCGTTGTGGGCAATCCTTCTGGAGATGAGTTTCAGAGGAACAAATGAAGCATCGGCGTTTCTGGTTAAAAGCAGGTTGAGTCCTTTGTCTTCCTCTATTCTCATTCCAGTTTCTTTGGTTTCCATTCCATGGAGGAGGAGGAGGGTAGGGAGGACAGACAGGAGGATAATATGGAGGAATACCTGGTATCAGCGGCGGTATCCGTGCTTTCTCGGCTTTCTCCAGGCGATCCAATCGTTGTATTACCTCCTTCAGGTTTGAATCCTGTTCTTTGATCATCTGTGTTCTTGCGGGATGACGATTCATATTGCCAGGTTTATCTAGCGCTGCTTTCCTGTAGGCTTCCAAACGAGTTGCAAGTTTAAAGGCACTGTCCAAAGAAGAAGGTTCTAATTCTCGAACACGTAAGGCTAAGGATTGATCATAAAGAGCATTCAAGAAGGCACGTGTTGCTAATGTTTCCAGGTGAATTGAGGATGGACCTGGATAGGCTAAAGAAACGAGGCGTCTAATGTCCTGAGCCACTGTTCCCATATCCTCGGATTCTTTTTGTCTGCGATTGTCCAGTTGAGTTTGAAACAATGCAGTTTGTTCAGCATTGCCAAAGCGAGATCTAAGTCTTTCAATCAATTCATCAGAGGTGGTGAACAATTCAGCATCTTTATCCCATAAAATTTGTTCGGCTTGCCCAGACAAAGAACAAAATAGATGATTTAATTTCTCAGATTCTGTCCATAAGTTATTTCGACTGGCTATTTTAAATTTCCGAATAAATGGCTCCAATTGTTCTTTTCCACTGAATTTTTCCAGCTTGATTGTACTTCTTGATTTCTCAGGTGAAGAAGCTGACGACGATGAGGAGGCGAGAGGAAAAGATGTAGTTTTCGTATCTGAATTCTTCGTAGACACAGGTGGAGGTATAGGCGGATCAGGTGAAAGATTAATTTCAGCAGTGGTAGCAGTTGCAGTTGTGGGTATATTCGTCTGAGTTGCCACTGAAATTTTTGGTTGCTGCGGAGAAGAAGTGTAGGCCTTGGTTTCAATGGACGACGATTTCTGCTCTTTTATTGTCATTTCTTCGCTTCGAATTATTCCGGTTGGCTCAGAGGGTAAACTCCAAGGTTCAAATTTTCTTTCAAATCCATATGGCTGAGCTCCTAAGCATGTTCTCTGGTTGAAATCATAGGCATAGGCAGGCCATCTAGCGAATGAAGGATAAGTTTCTGGAATTCTGTATGGATCAGGAAAATTGGATGCGTGCGAAGGTAACATCATCCTGTCGATCCTCGGCGGTGCTTCGTATCGATTAAGAGGCAGGCTGGTTAAGAAATTATCCGTTTGAGCGAAGGAATGCGAAATTGGTTGTCTTCGATTCGCTTCTTCAGAGACGTGAGGATTAAGGACGGAGGCGGAGGCATGTGAATGAATGACGGAGGCATGTGACATTCGTAGAAGATCGCGATCAAGCATATTCCTTTGCGACGAAATTTCCGATTCGAAAGGATTTCTGAGCGATTGAGCGTCGAGTGGAACAGAAGTGGGTCGACGAAATTGTATTCTCGATTCGTAATCCAAATTTGATTCAGTAATCCCGGGTTGACGTCGAGATTCAGAGGCAGAAAGAGGCAAAGGCGATGCATTAGGTCGATTAGCATCACTCAAATTGGTTTGATTTTGGAGCCCTCTACCGAATGATTGGGAATCCATTCCTCCGACAAATTTCTCATTTTCCAAATTTTCAACCCCAAAATCCCTTTGTAATTGCATTTCCCTGCCATTGTTATTCATTATTCTCAATTTATCTTGTTCTAGATTATCAATTTCATGATGTACAGAGCCATGCAAAGATTCTACATCTACATCTCGTTCAAATCTTAATTTAGATCTCTGTATGTCAGTTTCGCTTAGAAATCTAGCTTCACTGACTTCTCCATCATCTGAATCTACGTCTACCGATCGAACATCAAACATATTCCATCCTGCGCCGCCAATGTGATGTCCGCCATCTCCTCCCCGACTGTGCGCTACTACAGGCGGTTTATGTAAAGGAGTGGTAACGTTTTGAAGTGAGATTTGAGTCCTGTTGATGTCCGATAATGTAGAGTAATCTTTAGGTCTGGCACCAGTTTCCTTTCTAAATCCAGGTTTCACAGGGAAACGGTAATCAGGCTGTGGCCGATCCTTTAATCTAGTGCTCCTGCGTGGGCCTAGGGTTTCGGGTTCAAATCCATCCGATTCTGCTATTATGGGTTTCTTGACGAAGGTTTCCAAGGGTAAGGCTGCGGCGGAAGGGAGTTCGGCAACTTCCGGTTGAGGTTCCGAAAAGTCAGGGTTCGTAGTGGTACTCACTTCCTTACTTACTTTTCTATCTGCTTCTAGGAATTCTATTCTATCCAACAGATTTCTCTGGTCTTTCTGCATTTCAGATTGAGTTCTCGACAATTCAGATTGGTTTCTAGACAATTCAAAGTGGGATCTAGACAATTCAGACTGCCCTTCAAACAGGTCTCCTAGTCTTTGTCTTAGGTCAGACTGTCCATCAGTGACGTCAGTTAGTCGGTCATTTAATCGTTTGTCCAAATTATTTTGTCCATCAGCTAAATCATTTTGTCCAGCAGCTAAATCATTTTGTCCAGCAGTGACCTTTTCTATACCTTCCAACAAACGTTCAAGAATAGAGACTCGAATCAACTCTGGTGAAAGAGGCCTGACTTCACCTTGCTCACTTACTTTCAAAGAAAGCAATGATTCACGAGACATTGTTAGAAATTATTATTAATGTTTATGCAACAACAGTCTCAATTATATACAACAATTCAAGTAAAACATTCAACTTAATCCTACGCAGTTTCTACTGGCAGTGACTTGCAATTACAATCAATTTAAAGAAAAAGATGATTATTTACCCATCTTTGGAACAAAGGACATGATTAATAATCCACGGCAATTATAGGTTACGAAGACGAAAGATAATCCAGCGAATAAGCGGAGACGACGGAAGAGAATAATCCAGCGAATAAGCGGAGACGATAAAATCACGTTACGAGTTCACATTTCCTCGCAATTCAAACAATCGACAATATTATTCCAACCGTACTCGTTTCTACTTTAAACTTCTATAGCGCACTATTTGGCTCTTAGGAAGAGACTAACACAAATGTTTCTCAATTCCTTATCTATTCTACGGGGACTCAAAAAGAACTAATCTCTTGGACGACTCGGCTCGACTCCTAGGTAATCCATCGGTACAGGTCTAACCTCCAGGACGTCTCGGCAACGAGTGACAAATTTTACTAGTGGCAGGGTCTCTAATCAGACACTTCAACCAATCAGCAGTCCTGCTCCAAATGCTAACCTTATATGGACACGAAATAAGACTGAAAATCGATGACGTAGGGGATGAGTCAGTGGTTCTGCTGCTGTACCAGGCGTGACTAGCGCGTGATCAGAGGCTGAAGGAAAATCCCAATAATAATGCTATCAACGGCGAAACTACGGTACCGAGGCCAAGCACGACACCATCGTTTCATCGGCTCGCCACGTTTCTACCGCTAGAGGTCTCAGGGGGCAGGCACAAGTAATTCTAAAAATAGCCTCTAGTAAGGATTTTATAGATCATTACACTGCTACTAGCAAAATCAGTCAATACAGTTCCAAGATTACATACCTAGTTACCTACGTCACTTACTCATATCACGTAAGCTGTTAAGAACAAAATATGCTATTAATTTACCAGCTTTGAGTTGAACTCTAAGTCCACTTCGATCAAAACAATCGGGTGTGAAATGGTTTGAACACACACACGAGTGTATGGTTGCTTTAAATGCTTCCCGATGCATAGCATGCTCCCATTTCCTCGCAAGATCCGGTTTTGACCATGGGAAGCTGTCACATAAAAACAAAAGATCTTTAGTTTCGGTTGAAAAATTACCTTAAACATTTAACAACAATTTTTACAATTCTCAGATCGAAATGGTTAATCAAGTGCAAGGTTTTATATGCAGCACGGATCAAGATCAAAGCAGCATGGATATTGAAAGTGGGCAGTGCTCCAAGTAATCGATCATAGAAAAACAGCATAACGAATTCTTTAAGGGAACTAGGAAAATCTCGCTAAGTGACAAAAGGTAAAACTTGAATATGATATTTTTATGTATTCTGAAGTTGAATTTTAAAAGTAACATCGTAGATCCGCACAACGAAGCTGCATCTAGAAAAGTAAATATTGTGTTTGTTAGCCTACTCATTTGAGGGACATGCGGTTGTACCGGCCTATTCTATCGTGGTCTGTGGCAGAACAACGGTTAGTTGAGAAATTTACCTAGAACTGTTTTTAGTTCAAAATAAAACACCAAGTGACAAGTCGAAATTATAGACTTATTTTATACAGAAAATAGACATTTCTTGAAACATAGCAGTAAATCACTTACGCGTGAAATGTAGTCCAGTCATTAAACAACAATTTTTCATGGAGGTTCAACAAAATTTTTCCAAAAGGTTTATCGATGGGTTTCACCTCTTTGATATGTCTACGTTAAAAGAAAAAAAAGTTTCCCAAAATATGGCATGGGCAACTATGTGAAAATGAGTAAAATCCAAGATGGCCGCCGTCAAAATTCAGATCAGTCACCTGGAAATATATAGTGGGGTACGGGAGCTGAAAAATACTTCACATATGGCAACCAATTAGCCCCTTTGGTTCCAGATAGTACATGGGTTGACGAGTCTAAAAAGCCCGGGACACAAATTTTGACGGCCCTCTAGCGGCTGTGGCAGCCATTTTACAAAATGGCCGACCGAAATACATATTGTTCAATATCTCAGCTTCTCCTTCTCTTAGAATCGTGATTTTGGTGTCTAAACATACATATTTAGGGGCAAGGATTCCATTGGAGCTAATTGCAAACACTTGTCTGCACGAAATTGGCAGCCATTTTCCAAAATGGCCGACCGAAATTAAACTTTGTCAAGATCTCAGCTTCTAATTAACTTATAATCGTGATCTTGGTGTCCAAACATACATATTTCGGGGCAAGGATTCCAACAGAGCTAATTACAAACACTTATCTACACAAAATTGGCAGCCATTTTCCAAAATATGACATGGGGA
The DNA here is from genome assembly GCA_020284085.1 of Aporrectodea caliginosa. Lineage (NCBI taxonomy): Eukaryota > Metazoa > Annelida > Clitellata > Crassiclitellata > Lumbricidae > Aporrectodea > Aporrectodea caliginosa. Next base: position 2,538,220 of record JACEVL010000128.1, on the reverse strand, counting down.
ACTATGTGAAAATGGGTCAAATCCAATATGAAAAATAAATAAACGTCATATAGTATAGAAATTTAGGCTATGTATTATTGCTGAAGAGTACAGGCTCAAGATCGACAATACATTTAAGAATTAATTACAATTATACTTCACCATTAATTTAGAGAAAATATTTTCTACGATTTAGTGTCCTTAATATATTTCATTAATGAAAATATGAGACAAAAACAGCAACTGATGCAGGAAAACTATAGTAATGGAAAATTGAGTCTGGATGATGCCCTCACATCAGATGTCATTTCATAGCTACAGTCAGCTGCAGAGAAATGGAGCACATCCATGGAACCATACCGCACAGCCAAGCTCTGGATCATGTACATGCCTATGGTGAGCATCCTCCGTTCACTCATTAGATCTGCTCGTACTGGAAATTGGAAGGTATATCTTCAATCACTTCATGAAATGCTTCCATATCTTGCTGCATCAGGCCACAACAATTACGTGAAGTCACTTGTCCTGTTCTTGTCGAAAATGGATAAGCTTGAGGAGACACATCCCACTGTTTATAAAAACTTTTTGGAAGGACTTTTCGTTCTCCGTCGCAGTGACAGTTACTGGTCAGGAATGTTTAGTGACCTGTATAACATACATAACATAACATAACAAGGGTTTTAAGTGGTTCAGAAGACATTTAGTCTGTGTTAGAACCACTGCAATTAACCTGGAACATGATTAATAGCCCAATTTTCCTAGCTTCTTCTTAAAAGCTGTGATAGTGTCCACTGAGACAGTACTATCATCCAAACTATTCCACAAATCTACAACTCTTGCACTGAAGCATTTCTGTCCTAATGTCCCTTTTGGTTTCTTAAATAATTTATACCTATGTCCCCGAGTTGCCTTGTTTGGTGCTAATTCAAAAAACTTCTCCTTCTGCACTGCCTCCTTTCCAGTAATAATCTTGTAGGCTTCAATTAGGTCTCCTCTGCTCCTCCTTCTCTCCAATGTTGTTAGTGGGCAGTGTAAAATCAGTCGGTGGGCTGACTAGAGGACGTGGTTTCTTGGAGTCAACCAGTCTGGTCTGGCTACTATCTACGCCTGCATGTGGTGAAGTGCACAAGGCTATGCTGGAGGTAACAGCTATCTCAAGTCCAGAGGAGATACACAAAGATCTGACACAGGCAAGACTCAAGTGTGATGCCAAAGATCTACAGTCCATAATTGATTACCTTGAAGAGAGAAAGCCATTCTCACAGAATTCTAAAGAACTTCGGAGCCTGTCATCAGGATTGATAGCAGATGAGTCAGTAAACGTTGACTCTGCTCAGACTGTTGGTGCTACTATCCTGTTATCTATGGAGGGACTGTCAGTTTCTAACCACAAATTCACAAAGAAACAACAGGCTAATAACCTAGCTTCCTCAGTGTATGTTGCTGTTGATGGTGAGAAGATTCAGATCGATCCTAAGCAACTATATCAGCGCCTCCTTGTTGCAGGCATTGGCACAATCGATCTCCAGACACTGTTCCAGTATGAGCTGTGCTCCTATCCCTCATCCTTGTTCGACACAAAACTTTTTATGCGACTTGCAGTTAAGTCTGATCTAATGAATGGGATAGTCAAGGAAGTACCAACAAAGTCCAACATGTGTCATAAAGGAGTTGCCCATCCGTGTTACCTATGTCATCGATGGAGGCGCTCTGTTACAGCGCCTGCCCTGGGCCAAGTCCACATCGTATGCCAATCTCTGTCAACTCTATATTGGTTTTGTGCGAAACCACTATCACATTGCTCACATTGTGTTTGATGGCTATGGTAGTGGCCCTTCTACCAAAGATGAGACACATCAAAGGAGAACTGGTAGTGAGATGGGAGTGGATGTTGATTTTACTCCAGATATGTTGCTAAAAATGAAGAAGAAGAAGCCATTTCTGGCAAACATACGAAACAAGCAGAAATTCCTTCATCTTCTGGGATCTGAGATGGAGAAGGAAGGTATTCAAGTCACTCACTCATGTGGAGATGCTGACTATGACATTGCAATGACTGCCTGCACAATTGCTCTAACAGTGCCTGTGGTAGTTGTAGGTGATGACACTGACCTTCTCATTCTGCTGCAACACCACTTCTCGTTCAGCAGCCATGAGACCATTTATCTTCAAACAAGCACAAAGCTCATTGATATATCTATCCTGAAGAAGGAACTTGACCCTGACCTCAGTCGCTCACTCCTCTTTATACATGCACTATCTGGATGTGATACGACATCGAAGCCCTATGGCATAGGAAAATTGTCAGCTATGGATAAATACCGTGGCCTGAAGGAATTCACAGAGTTGTTCATGGTGGCTGAAATTGATCGTGAAGAAATTGAGCTAGCTGGTAATCAGGCCATTGCAACTATCTATGGTTATAAACGTGGTTCAGATTTGAATTTAGAACGTGCAGCTAAGTTCACTGAGAAGGTTGCTTCAAGCTCAGGCTACCTGCCCCCTGAACGTCTTCCACCCACATCAGATGCTGCCAGATTCCACAGTCGGCGGGTCTACCTCCAAGTGCAGGCCTGGCTAGGCAACAAAATGGAGGCAACAGAATGGGGCTGGGTGCTCTGCAAGACCCAGTCTGAGTCTATCTTGAAGCCACACAGAATGGATCAACTCGCTGCACCTGCTTCTCTACTCAATATTGTTAAATGTAACTGTACTGGAATGTGCGCCAAAAAAAACATGCTCCTGCAGGAAAAATGGACTCATGTGTAGCTTGGCGTGTGGTCACTGTAAAGGCATAACATGCACAAATGGACAAAATCACGATTCCAGTGACACCAGTGACTAATAGTTATGCACTATTACCTGTTTCAAAGTGACAGGGATTTGTATATTATATATGCTGATTTATAGAGATTTCAAACTACTTTATAATGACGTTAGTAGTGTAGATATGATAATTTTGCTTTTTTAATAAAATAGTATTTCGTTGTAACATTTAACTTGAAAATTACATTCCATAACATGTGTAAGTATATGCTAATATGAATGGGCTCTTCATAAAGGTTTTCAGCTTGACTGGTCACATGTATACAAATTTTCCCAAGTTTGGGTGATTTTGACGGCTGCCATCTTGGATTTGACCCATTTTCACATAGTTCCCCATGTCATATTTTGGAAAATGGCTGCCAATTTTGTGTAGATAAGTGTTTGTAATTAGCTCTGTTGGAATCCTTGCCCCGAAATATGTATGTTTGGACACCAAGATCACGATTATAAGTTAATTAGAAGCTGAGATCTTGACAAAGTTTAATTTCGGTCGGCCATTTTGGAAAATGGCTGCCAATTTCGTGCAGACAAGTGTTTGCAATTAGCTCCAATGGAATCCTTGCCCCTAAATATGTATGTTTAGACACCAAAATCACGATTCTAAGAGAAGGAGAAGCTGAGATATTGAACAATATGTATTTCGGTCGGCCATTTTGTAAAATGGCTGCCACAGCCGCTAGAGGGCCGTCAAAATTTGTGTCCCGGGCTTTTTAGACTCGTCAACCCATGTACTATCTGGAACCAAAGGGGCTAATTGGTTGCCATATGTGAAGTATTTTTCAGCTCCCGTACCCCACTATATATTTCCAGGTGACTGATCTGAATTTTGACGGCGGCCATCTTGGATTTTACTCATTTTCACATAGTTGCCCATGCCATATTTTGGGAAACTTTTTTTTCTTTTAACGTAGACATATCAAAGAGGTGAAACCCATCGAGAAACCTTTTGGAAAAATTTTGTTGAACCTCAACTATCTAATGACCGGACTAATGTTATTCCTTGCTGCTTGGAACGTTCGCCATAAAATTCTTTACATCCGTACGCAACACAGTTTTTTCCACCGTAGCGTTTGGTTTTCACTTGTTTATCCAACAAACCTTCTTCGTTCATATTTGCCATTTTTGTCCTATAAAGTGTCAACGTCGCTAGATGCGCGATTCACCGCAAACTAGGTTCGAAACCAGCGCTTCTCGTGCAAGCATTCGTCAATCTTCTCAGAAGATGGCCGCCAGCGTAAACAGCCCGAGGCTTCAGCAAAAATCACGTGATCTCACTGGCCTGGATATATCTGTGGGGGGAACACGGAGTATAGATCTCCCTTCTTCTTCCTCGGTATGGCCTAATTCTAAACGAGTCTCAGACATTTTCAGGTTTATTATTAATCTACTGAGTACATTGTCTAAGTTAACATTGTAAGCATTTAAACACGATTATGCAATCATTCATTCCACAGCAGTGAACCTTTGACAAGTATTTCTAAAAACACTAATCTTATGCAAAGGGACAGGGACAGGACACTTCTTCGTATCTATAAGAGTTACCAAGTTATCTATCTTATTGCTATAGGGTTTTACAGACCTTTTACTGAAGATGCAGCCTTCCTTTCGCTAGGTGCAGCTGAATGCTTTCCTTTCTAGCAGTTTCCATCCATTGTTTGAGAGCAGGGTTTGGGTTTCGGTCGTCTATCCTCGAGCAGGGTTCCTTCTTGGGCGATTCCTGGGTTCCTTCTTGTGACGTGGTAGTGGTAGCCTAATTCTAGGTTAAAGAATCGGCTGGGTCGTTGACGTCGTTCCTTGTAGGCTTAACGCGTCCATTTCTCTCGGGTTGCGCAGCTCTCCTGCCGTTCCGAACTCTCGCTCGATCTCCGTCTTCTCGGCTCGACTGTTGACCGTTTGACTGTGTAACCAAAGATGTTGGTGTAACTGCCTGACTCTCTTTTCCCTTCTTACGCTTTATAGTTAAAACACTCACTTAGTTTTTAGGACAGCCGTTGGTTTTGTGAAAGGCCTATCAGCTTCGTTGGGCGGTGCGCTGTATAGATGAATGTACTCGGGAGCATATACATGATTGGCAGGTCTTACGGATGGCGGTCGCCTGTGACTGGCAATACGGCAGTGTTATGCACAACTGTTACAACCTTAAATGCCATCTTACTTATTACTGGTTACGTTAGGCCTAACTTTTGTGGGAAACAATCGGGTACCCAGAAGAGTACATTTTGTTAAGCAGCTGATCTTTCCCGTGAAGTCTGACATTCAAGTCAGCTAGATATTTAGCTATTTCAACTAAAAAGCCAAAGTCCTTTATAGCTTACATCCTTTCTTTGCTTGCAAGAATTTTTTTATTTAATTCTTCAGTGATCGGAATCTGTTTAGCATGGCTGCCCTCCTCAACCAGCAAACCTGACTGAAGTAGATCACATCACCGTGATCAGGGGTCGTCCATTCATTATGTCAACAAAATAGGGGAGGGGGAGGGGGTTTGGAAAAGTTTGACAGTTGTTGACAAGGGGAGGGGGTTCGGTAAAAGTTGACGTCAACAAATTTTGTTCCAATGAATCAACACAGACCCTTCAAAATGCATGGTAGCGAAAACATTAAGTGATGTTAAAAATGTATAAAGTGATTTAATAATGTTTAATACTACTAAAAGCTGGTAATAAACTAAACTCATATATTTGGAAATTCGAGATTGCATTTTTTAGTGTAAAACAATTTGAAAAAAATGATTCTACATGTATTGAGCTTGTGTTTCTTTTTTGTAGGGGGGTTATGGGATTGTTGACATAATTTTTTAGGGGGTCCGTCAATGTTTGAGTTGTTGACAAGGGGGAGGGGGGTCAAAAACTGCCTAAAATTTGTTGACATAATTAATGATACAATTTTGTGCTGTGTTGAGGCATAATGCCGCTTAATCGCATATTCCTTGTTGACTGCTATCCTTTCTTGACAGATCAAACAAAATACACCCTCAGAATGCTCAATGACGAAAATTTCATGGCCCACGTATTTTAAAACTACATTCAGATTCAATTTTGCTTTTTACTTGCACTTGTTGACTCCAGCATCATCACTTGAGGTTGAAAGAAAGATTAAGCATAGCACCACATCAAAACTTCTTGTCCTGTGCAGTCAAGAGTTATGGAAAATTTTCAAGACCGGGCCAGTTAGCAACTTAGTATGCAATTCACGATTTTAGATATATTTTTTAGATATATTTTAGATATATTTTTTTATATTATAAAAAATCAATATTTGAAAAGGCTCGGCTAGCCGGATGAACCCACTCAGAGGCCAGATTGTGGAATGCGGGCCATATGTTGGACAACCCTGCTGTAGAAGTATAAAGCAACTGTTGAAATTGATTTCTTGGTTGCACATATACATTCAGGAGAGGTTTAAAAGTGTTAATGTTACATTTACTCTAGATCATAGAGCTATTTAATTTATTTTATTGTTGCATTGTATCTATTGTATCTATAAATTTATATAATGCCTCTTGCAGTGCACAATGCACATCAGAGGCGAAACACTGACACATGCAAGACAGATTTTGTAACATTATTGCAAGATTTACTTTGGCAATATATGCAGTATTTGATTAATTATGAACCATATAACCTTTGGAATATACCATAATTTTAACACTAGGGTTTGAAATTCGGTTAGGTTTGTTCCGGCTTGACCTGGGCATGTCCTTCACGGATTACTCCCTCCTATCCATGAAACCCGGATACTCCCTCAGACCTCGTTCACACAACTGTACTATTCTGCACTCTGACTCCCTTACTAGGAAGGGATATATCACTAGGATGTTGTACATTCACTTACTAATCATGTTTCACTAGCATTTAACTATTTACACATTATTATTATTAACTAGATGTTTGCCCGTCCTAAGACGGTTAAGTTTAGGGCGCTCGCACGCTCCACTTAAAATCGCATGATCGGTGGCCCGCGGGCCCATACAGGGCAATAGACTATCGTGCAGCCCCTATCGACGTTGAATCTACGTGACGGTTTAAAGTTGATAGCAGCGTCCATTACATGGACGGTTTAAACTTTGTCGCAGCACCGCCTACCGACTTTAATTACACGAAAATTTGAATCTATGCGACGGTTTAAACTTCACAGCCGGGCCACCCACACACTTTTATTACACGCAAATTTGAATCTATGCGACGGTTAAATTTCAATCTCCAGCTCCCCTCCCCTAATCGTAATCTCGATATTTCTACAGCGCCCACAAAAGCGAAGTCGCGGGAACCAGCTTATTCACAGGTGCTTAACCAAAACAGAATCGATAGGCAGGGGGTCAAAATCCAGAGAGTCAGGCAGGCAGACAGTCAGACGGCTAAGGTAGATGATGCTTAGAGTTGAAATGGCGAGGGAGGGGAGGAGAAGGAATCGGGATAGGATTTGTGAAAAAGCAGTGTTTTCAGTTTTGAGTGGAAGACCTGTGGAGAGATAGCAAGAGGTGAGGTTTTGGTGAGTTCATAGGATGGATCGGATATTTGTCGTAGCACAGGCAGGAGTTTGTTCCAAAGAGGCGGGACAGCTATGGCTATGGAGCGGTTTGCAAATTTAAGCGATGAGGTGACGGAACGGTGGAGCAGTGTGAGGGTGGAAGATGAGCGGGTTGAACGAAAAGGTTGGACCGAGAACAACTGACGGAGATACGAGGGCTGAGAGGATTGAAGTGTATTGTAGGTGAGGGATAGGACTTTATATTCTACCCCTGCATATCTTTTTCTAACTGTGCTCTCTTTGAAATGGAGCGCCCCCTGGCGTCGAATTTAATATACTGAGGAAACAAAAGAAATCTTGCGACCTCTAACGGTGACTCCTCACTGGCTGTGCCAGTCTCGACCAACCCCACGCAGTATTGACCCTCCCTCCCCTCCTCATTCAAGCAACATCTAACGGTGATTACTCGCTGGCTGCGCCAGTCTCGAGCGACCCCACGCAGCATTCGAGCGTGCTTGCCTCTCCACTGTTTTCCTGCCTCTCTCCCTCCCGTACTTTCCTGTCGTCCATACCTCATTTCCTCCCTTCTATGTCCGTCCGTCCCTAATGTAATGTAATGTAATGTAATTAGTAATTTATATAGCGCCGCTCACAGCCGAGGCCATTCAGTAGCGCTCCCAGTGCGAGAACCCCGAGAGAAGATGTTTTAAGGAGAGAGAGAGATGAAGACAATGATCCAGAAAGGAAAGTCTCACGCAAAGTGAAGTGAAGGGCATTCCATAAAGAGGGCCCAATGATGGCAAAGGATCGAGTTTGAGCAATCGTAGTCCTAGCTCGTGGGACAAAGAAGTCAGATCGGTCCAGAGATCGTAAAGGCCGATGAGAAGATGCAGAAAGAGGAGGACGAATGACATCCCTGAGGTATTTTGGAGCAAGTCTCAGTTTGGATTTGAGGACCAAAGCAAGGACTTTAAACTGAATGCGGTCAGAGAGAGGAAGCCAATGCAGTTGGTTAACCATGAATGATGATATATGGGAGTATTTAGGAAGGTGAGCAATCAATCGAGCAGCAGTATTGAGAACAGATTGAATAGGGTATAGACGGACCTTGGGAAGACCAATAAGTAGGGAGTTGCAATAATCAATTCTGGAACAGACAAATGCATGGACAATGGATGCCATGGTAGAGAGAGGAACAGATCTGCGAATAACCCTGAGACGCCGTAGGTGAAAGTAAGAGGATCGTGTAAGGTTGGTTACATGAGCAGAAAAAGTGAGAGCGCTGTCCAAAGTGACACCTAGGTCACGCACACAAGTAGAGAACGTAAAATTGGGAAAGTTTTCAGAGAGAAGCGAAAAGTCAATTTTCAGAAGTTGTTGGGGTGTGCCAAGCCAAATAAGTTGAGTTTTGGAAGAGTTTAGCGAAAGGCGATTGGAAGACATCCACAAATGCAAGTCATGGGAAAGAGCTTCAATACGGCGAGCTAAAGTGAGTTGAGTAGACGCAGGACCATGAACATATGCCTGAACGTCATCAGCAAAAAGGTGACCAGTAGCAGAGTAATTTGTAAACAAAGAGGTAATATCAGCCGTGTACAAAATGAAAAGAAGGGGTCCAAGGACTGATCCCTGAGGAACTCCTAGGACAGGCACCCAGTTAGACCTGGAATTACCAGCTATAACCATTTGGGTGTGACCAGACAGGTAGGATTGAAGCCAGAGAAGAGGGACTCCCTTAAGACCATAGGAGGATTCAAGGCGTTGGAGCAGAATATCGTGATCCCGGCGATCGTGTTTGGCTGACCCGTCGCTTCCTCTCCACATCCCATAGACGTCGTAATAATTTAGCTAGCTATTATACAGAAGTCCATGCCAATCCCCTAATAGAAATGGAGAAGGACACACACGCCATGATCTTGCGTTGCTATGGCAACTCTTGTAAATATTGCAATGACGTGGAATGACGTATGCCGCGTTGTCGCTGGCAATGAAGGCGAAAACAGCTCAACAGGCAAACAGCGTAACAGCACGCTTCAGACCAGGCACGTGCAGAGATTTCTGTTCTATTATATTATTAATAATATTATTACTTCGATGTTTTATCATTATATAACTGTTGTCCCATTGTGTGTTTGCAAATGGTGCATTAAAGACCATACTTACTTACTTTTACTTGCAGCAAGTGCTCCAAAGCTCGAGACTTACTGACAACTCACAGCAGTCTTATTTAGCATAGCATGTCACTGTGTTCTTGCTTGCAGATTCTGTTATTTAATGTTAGGATGAACAGTATTTTAACGAAGCAGTTATAGCAATATCCATAGTCATTATTTACAGGCACATGGTTACATGCATCACTGGCATCCAACTTTCATCCATTGCATGGTTTTATACTTGGTACATCCATTTATACAAGTAATTGTACAAGCTGTCAAAGAATAAGCATCTGCAGAATTTAGAAAAAGTGCATTGATCTCTAGTAACACTTCAGTCAAAACAACTCTTCAGTTCACTAAAAAAAGTCTATTGTATTAATGCAATGTAATGTAATTAAGTTGCTAGAAAAGGTTCAAATCTTCAGTGTCTATATTTGAGGCATGATTTTGGTCCAAGGTAGCCCCAGTGGAAGAAAAAGAAGCAGGGTGGGAGTTCTGTTCTGTCTGTGTGCTAGCACTTCGTCTGAGATTAAGACTAGTTTGTGTAGCAGTGCTCGTCATTCGTGGAACTGTCAGCCCAAGCATTTGCATCAGGTTGCGTCGAATAGGATTTGATTCAGACAAATCGTTGACTTCTGGTTTTTCAATTTGGTCAAATCTAAAGTAAATCAGACCACAAAGAAAAAATTTAAACATACAATTTTGGAAGAACTGATCACACAAACAGAAATGTTTAGTACATGAGCCAGCAATGTAACTATAGACAAAAAAACTACAAACAGTGCTGATCAGCACAATCGAGTTCCTGCTATTTCCTAACCATTTGCCGATCTGATAGCTCTAGTCAAATGGCTGTGTAATATACCAACTTGTTACTATAATTACATGTCGTATTTGTACATGATTTTTTTGTTGGTAGAGAACTCCCCAAAATTTGTATGAGACTTATTCTATAAAAGTTAGAAATGGATAGAAACTTAGCTGTATCACAATAATTTATTCAACTCTGTATAATAATGGCTAGATGTACCAATGCTAGATACTGTAACAAAAGAATATCAAGTGTGGCCTTAACTGGCTTAGGTACTGCTCTGCAATGGTTAGAAAGGTAAGATATCCGGACAGTGCACATCATACATCTTTGTAGTCTGGTGCATTTTGTTAAGCAATTGATGGCAGTAAGAAACAAATGTAACTTGCCGACAACTTTAAAAAAAATTAGACTAGCTTATCTGCTTCAATTAATATCCAAATATGTAACACAGGAATTTATTCTTTCAAAGAAATGCTGAATAAGGTTTTGTATATGTACTTCAATGATCTAAAATAATGAATTCCATATAAATTTAGGTACGGCATTCGATACACACTGCCCAAAGTTAAAGGCGCCTGAAAGCGGAAAATGAAATCACAGAATACAAAGCAATCAACCACATTTATTTAAAAATCGCCTACTTTCCAAAATGCAATTTTGAATTAAACACAATTTTCCAGCAGCCTTTATACAAGTCCAAAAATGTGGACTTATGGATTGTAATAATGTGGTGCTGTGGACTAGTTTTTCATGACCATATCATTTTCTTAGTCCACTAAAACCTGTCAATACACACCTAAACAGTTAAATGTTCACAAATTACAGTAGATTTCAGTTTAACACAACTCTTGCCATAATGCAGTACTTAATATTGATCCCAAATTTAGTGTTATAACGAAGGCATCGAGTAGTTCACTAATAATAATAATAATAATAATATCTTTTCTTTAATAAGCGCCTGACAAACGCACTGCGCTGTACATTTACATGTTATGCAATTGAAATCTTAACTACTAACAGAACAGACAGCTTGCAATACAACGGCGCTAATAGCAGCCTACAAAGCATATCCGCCCAACGGGGGCTCGAACTCGGTACCTCTCGGTCTCTGTGCTAGATGTTATCCAATGTGCTATCCGCCGGCGTGGCGAGCAGGCTACCAACCAACTCGGCCACTCAGGATCTCAATGTGTTGTTAAATAATAATAATAATCTTGTCTTTATTAAGCGCCTGACAAACGCACTGCGCTGTACATTTACATGTTATGCAATTTAAATCTTAACTACTAACAGAACAGACAGCTTGCAATACTAGCAGCCTACAAAGCATATCCACCCAACGGGGGCTCGAACTCGGTACCTCTCGGTCTCTGTGCCAGATGTTAACCAATGCGCCACGGGCCCCCCGTATGTATGGTCCTATGTAGTACAGTGAAACTCTGTTGATGCTGCGCACCATTAACCTGTAAGTCTAGTTTACATGCAGTGCCTCCACGCCTCCCAATGCCACGAGATTGTAATTGTGATTGTAATTTAGAAATTTATAAAGCACCACTCAGAAAGGTCAAAAGCGCTCCTAATCCGGTCCAGTGTCATCACTGACAAACAGGAAAAGTTTTCATGTGCTTGTGAAACTGAGGGGAGAGACTAAGAAGCTCTATCCATTGATAGAGATGATTCCAGCTGGATGGGCCAACAAAAGCAAAACTCCTGAACTGGGCCGTAGCAGTGCACATATGGGGACCACTAGGAGGCCATGGGCAGCTGACTGAATGGAAACCAGGACAGATAAACGCATGGGTATCGTTATGCAGTATTTTAATGAATATGATAGCGCTGATATACCAATGTGACCGATGACAATGTTGCTAATGCTTACTATTAGTTCATTCATTCATTAACTTCAGGAATTTTATATAGCACCCTTCACGAAACCTACTCCGAGGCACTACCAGCCTAACCACGGCAGCAAAACTTAGACTTGAGCAACTTATAAAATGTAGGCGCACTACTCCTTTGCAGTAGGCGAATCTCTAATGGAAGGCCATTCCAAATGGAGGGCCCAACAATTAAGAAGGCGCGGTGCTGCCTAATTGAGGAGTGAACCCGGGCACTCACTGTGCCCAATTATTTCTAGAAATGCGCTAAAACAACTCTAGATAAAACCGCTCAGTTTAAACTTTAAAATTCAAAACTAAAAAGTAAAAACAAGTAGTAAAAGCATGTTTGCTTTTTGTTTATCGACTGCAAGCATTTACATAGCGCATATTCTACGTAACTACTCAGAGTCGGTAGAGTAGTTGTACTTGTTATCTTTTGTGACATGCATTAAAAATTAAGTGCGTTATTAAAAATTTTAATCTTGTGATTAATTTTGATTAAAATTTTTAATCGTTGCACACCCCTAAAAAAAGACATTCAGAGCTTTCTACATGTAGCTTTTCTACTATTGCCATATGGCAATAGTAGAAGGCAATATATTTGCATTAAAAATTATTGTTTTTATTTATTTTTCAGTATCTTCTTCAATAAAGTGATTTTAGCAGATTAAATGCAAAATTTCTTCATCACAATAATTTTTGATACAGTAATAATTATGTCGCATGAATCTGATTCAAACTTAAAACACACAATTTTGACCCTGCCCGTCATTTTTGGCCGTTTTCTTGAAACTGTATTTTGCGACATGCGTCTGGTTTTGATAGAGCACCTCACATATATACAGAAGCAGGAGCACATTTAGGAATGCATCCAATAAGATGAGCAGCTCAACGGAGGACCCGGTCAAGGCACCAAACAAGTGCAAGTGGCAGGCCCACCAGGATCGAACTGCAGTGATCCAATCTGCTAGTAACAAAGCAAACTCATGGGACAGAGAGTGAGAAATAACCCGCAATTGAAGTAGCTGATAATACCAGCTACAAGTAAGCTGATTTATGTGCTGAGAAAAACTAATTCTTCATCCAGAGTTACCCCAAGTCCCAGGTTGAACCAAGAAGGTGACATGTGGGAACACTTCTGCCACCAGGCACCGGTCAACGCTCGCCAGCCGTCTACTACCATCAAGCCATATGAATTGAGTCTTACAGGCGTTTAGAAGCAGACGATTGGATGCTAACCAAGTGGAAAGGGCATCCATTTCTTGGCACAGTTGCTGAATGGCAGCCACAACGCAATCTGGGCTGGTGCAGAGGCCCACATGATGCCAGCAAGGCCCAATACCAGATGTGTAGATAATATTTATAAAGCAATCGGCCCAGAACTGAACCCTGTGGGATAGCACAAGGGGCAAGAACCCAGCTGGACCTAGAGGAGCCAAAGACTGCACAATTAAAGCGCTCTGACAGCAAGGAGCAAAGCCACTCTAGTGGTCTGTCTGTCAGCCCAAAAGAAAGCAAAAAGGCATTGAAGGAGTATATCATGGTCAACAGAGTCAAAAGCTGAGCTGGCATCGAAGAGGGCCAAGAGAGAGATCTGTTCGACATCCATGGCGCCATAGACGTCAGACAGTAGACAGACTAGGAGTTTGTCTACTGTCTCTGTGGAGTCTTCCTAAAGACAGATTGCTGGAGGCGAAGCCAGCCATTTGTATCTAAATAAGCAATCCGTTGATTAGCAACACTATGTTCCAGAACCTTAGAAAGAAATGGCACATTTGCAATCGGATGATAATTTGCTGAATCACTTGGCTCCAGCCCATCCCGCTTCAAGACTGGATGCAGGATAGATCGTTTCTGTGAAGCCGGCAGATGCGCCTCCCGGATCGAGCGATTGCACAGCATGATGAAGAATGGAAGAAAGACGTCGATGAGCTCCTGTACTAGAAACGTGGGTAACATAGTTATCATCTCAGTATGCTTGCAATGCGGCACAGACACGGACTCAGTATCTCGAGAAATAAAGTGCTTAGTACATCAACACTATTCATCTATGACTGCTGCATCGCCCCACAGCGTGCTGCCATGGGACCCAGCCGAAAGGAAGAAACCAGCCTTCAACCGTTTTTGCTGTCTCCCTTCCCGGAGAGGGAAGGGAGACAGCAAAAACGGTTGAAGGCTGGTTTCTTCCTTTCAGCACACCTGGGTTCCTTGGCGAACATCAACGCACATAAGTTCTTTGTCGGTAGCTGGGTAAACACAGCTGTTGCTTTTTTTCTTTCATTGCCCAAGCCTGACAAAGTCTTGGTTGGTAGCTCATCAAAATTGGCCGCTCTTTTTCTCTCTTTCTCTCTCTGGTCCATGGCAACCTTTATCTGCTGCTTGTAGACGTCACCGCCTTCTCCCTTCCAAGGTCCATTGAAGTCTTTGGTGCACCACCTCAACAGAAGCATCCATCTGCTCCCTTCCCTCTGCCTCATCACCCATAGCACTACAAAGTTTGCTCATATCTCAAGCTATATTCGGGATACTCTTCACTGGCTTCCTATCCAACAGCGGGTAAACTTCAAAATCCTTTCCCTCATGCGTAACTGCCTTGTTGGGGTGGCCCCATCCTACCTGAGGTCTTTTTGCACCTTTGTCTCCTCCTTACCTGCGAGGGCCTCTTTGCGATCTTCGACCCGTGGCCTTATGGTTGTCCCTCGCATGCGCTCTGCGACGGCCCACTCTAGGTGCTTTGCCCGTGTTGGCCCATCAGCTTGGAACTCTCTTCCTCAGTCTCTTCGCCTTGAGTTACTAGCCCTCTCTTCTTCCCAGTTCCGTAGACGTCTTAAGACTTTTTGTTTCCTAATTCAGGCACTGACGCAGGTCAATAGCGCTGCTGATTTCTGAGCGGCGCGCTATATAAATGTTCGATTACAATTACAATTACAATTACATATTCGCGACTTGGTGAACATCGCAGCTCTTCACGCTTTCAAGACCCATGAATGCCTTTGATGCACCTCCTCAGTAGATGTGTCCACTCTCTCTTGTCATCAATGGTAACCATTATTCACAACTGGAGGTCTGTGAAAGCCTTTGATACAGAGCCTTTTTAACACATTGACCGCCACCACCCTTTAACCCACACGCCAAGCCAAAGAGGCAAACTTTTCGAAATATGAAATCTATGGAAATAATAATTTTTCACTTTGTTTTCACAATAATGATGCTAAAATAACATGTCATGCAGTTTCTCTTGTATGTTACACATATTGTTTCTACACATCTACATTGGTGTGAAATTGCTCGGTACCACATACAAAGCCGGTTTTGCCATGCATGTCTTGCAGAAGTATCGTGAATCCCGTCGTACACCATGCTTGTTATAGACAACACACGCCTTTGTTGGGCCAGCCTTCTTGTCAATTGCTGGTATCAAGTCACAGAAGTGCTGTCCGTTGAGGCGATACATGTCCGATGTTTTGTTGCGAACGAACGGTTGCACTCTGTCAGCGATGACCGCTGCCGGTCATGCATCGTCAATCATCAGTTACCAGACTTCTTATAAGCTGTAGTCTGAACCACACTTGTTGCTTGCTGCCACCTAGGTTTTTGTACAGGATAAAGGAATTGACCACGGCTAGGTCGAGTAGATGCAGCACGATCTTTCTGTACCATTGTAGCGATTTCCTCAATAGGTTGTAGTATGATGTTAGACAGTTGATCGGTGTGATCGATGCCACACATATATTTATTATAGTCCAGAATGCAATCTGGCTTCATCACTTCCTCTCTCTTCCTGCTCAGTCTAGGTGTAGAACCACTTTGCCAGTATGATGCGTACTAGGCATCAGAACCTCTCTCTTGTCCTTCCACTTGTTCACGACAATTCGTCTGTTTCAGTGAATGATCACTTCACGTTTCTTCAACTAATCCTAACCCTAACCCCATAAAAGAAACAGTATATTTTCTCATCCGTCTCGACACAGCAAACATCTGGCATCAACCCTGACGCCAGCAGAATTATTAGGCGCGCGTGGTTGCGTATGGCACTAAATATTGTACTACGAGATAACTCGTAGGTGGCATGTACAGGAAACATTTGTACTACGAGTTAACTCGTAGGTGGCGGTAGGGCTGTCAAAATATTAGAAAAACGCCGCCCGGGGCCCGACCTCAGTTTCAGCGGGGGCCCGTCGGCCCGTCACTGGAAAAGTTCCTTAAAGAAAGCAAGAAATACTTGCGTTACCTTCAGTGTACACAGCACATAAAATGGCGGCTGATAGTTCGCTAGTCGCTAAAAGTTATAATTCGATAAATTACATGTAACTGCTAGTCCGCTAGATAATGAATAACTGAAGCCCACATTTTATTCCCAAAGTTTAAAAGTTACCTGCAGTCTGCGCTGACGTGATTAGACAGTTAAATGCACAAAACAATGGAATGATTCTAATAAACTACTAAAACTTTATTTGAAACGAAAGCAACAGCAATGGCGGTTTGGCGGTAAACAACGAGATCTCGCGTTAAGATCTAGACAGTCCAAGTAAGTCAGTAAGTAACCAATTGGTAGAATTATTAACAAATTGCGCTAGGGCTTAAATTAAAAGTTAGTCACTCGTCGGCTTGCGGGTCAGCTACGGGAGGTAGGGCTGACGATAGTGCTATATAGACTAGTCATTGAATCTAAGCATTCAAACAAGGGCTATCCCTAAGCCGAGGCGTGGAGGGTTAGGGGCCGTTCACATATTATATTACGCAAAAAATCTCAATTTTTTGCCTACCCCCCACCCCTAATAACGTTACATAACAGCAGCTGTGACCCCCCACCCCTATATTATATAACAGATATGCTTCCTACCCCCCTACCCCCAGTCTATAAGCACATTCAAAGACATACAGTGGACCTTATTGTATTACACAACTGGAAACTTTCATTATTATTATTATCATACTGTCAAGTTGATATTGTCGAGGATTTATAACAATACAATGTTAGTTAATAGCACTTTAATAGTGACTGGATTATGTTTATCACCTCATTCGCTCATTCATCACCTCATTAAAGCTGCCGTAACTTACAACACCACTATTCTAATTATCTTATTTTCAACTTGTAGCTGTCAGAACTGAGTCAATGGTATAATAACCAATTAATTCATGGCTAACTCTCAGAGCTATTAAAGACAATTTTGTTACCTTATACTTGTCACAAGTTGCGACCTGTCAGTGTGATACTTTGAATATTAAACGAAATTTATTGATTTCTTGATTGAGAATGCATCCTAAATGAACAATATGGCCACCCTCGAATAGTTTGAAATAGAGCGCTGCTACCTACCAGCTAGCCACATCCCATATTATGCAAAGCACTGAGTGAGTAAGTAACTAAAACACAATTAGTAATGAAGAATATTTATTAAAATATTACAGTGAAAGTCCAATGGTCAGACAAACAAGCAAAATAGCATAAGCTGAAAAAGTTTGTTATATAACGAAACCTTGAACCTACCCCACCCACCATAAACCTATAACGCTAACAAAACAGGAACCCACCCACCTACCCCTTGAGCGTTATATAATATGTGAACGGCCCCTTAGACAGTTAGACTGCACTGCTATTCAAATTATCCATTGTGTTGGACAGCATAAGCCGAATGCAATAACAGCCAGTGTGTCACCAGACTGACCGACCACCAATTCCCGATATAGCGATCTTTCTTCTTTGATTGACAGGCCTAATAATCGCCGGCGGTCTGTATACTGCCGGCGGTCTGTATACTGCGAAGGCGGCGGATTTGAAGAGGGGCACAAGGCTCTGGCAGCACATCATGCACAGGTCTGGTAATAGCAGTAATACCTCAACGCGTTGCAACGCATGGCTGGTCTTAGTATAGCCAGCCGACAAGTAAACAGGTACGGGTTCCAAGTTGCCAACTACCCCCGCGCCGATGACTAATACACCACTGTAGCTGGCCAACACATCTTGAAATCCACAGCGTTTTACGCGACAGAAAGTCTGTATTTAAGCTTTTAAAATTTACTTAAAATAATATGCTGATTCGGACGGGTTTTCGGGCCTTCATTTAAGGGCCCGGGCCGGGCCCTTCGAACGGGGACCCGGGGGCCCGTTGACAGCCCTAGGTGGCGGTCAATGTGTTAAAATAATTGTTTCTTTTAGGTTTTCTTGTGCATTTGCAAAAATGCAAGTGTATTTGTACTTAACAGAACAAAGGTAATTTTTAGCTACTAATGATGTTATGAGATTTGCCGACTATGCATTCGTGTAAAGGTAGGCAATACATGTGTAGTATCTTGCGAACTCTTACGTCATATGGACTACAGTAGTATCTTGGAATGTATAGGTGCGGCAAGAGGGCAGTTTGATCTGAGACATGACTGTATAATGTACATGTTAGGCACTTGGTTTAAGCACTTGGTCAGTTAGCAAGCAGTTGGTTTTAAAGTAACGATACGAGTTGGAAATAAAGCGTTATAAAACATTACATTGGCGATGAGTATATAAACAATGGCAAGTAAAATAGAATTCAGCACAAGTGGACTGACAACGTTTGCATGCTACTCCGACCACGCGACTTTGGGTCAAAGATGGCGGAAGTGGAAGCGTTCGTTTGACTACTTCGTGGAGGCGATGGGCATCACCGACGTTCATCAAAAGAAGGCTTTGTTGCTGCTGCTGGGTTAGATGTTAAAGATATTTTTGAAACACTGCCTGAAATTAATAGTGAGGAAGACGAGTAAGAGAAAACCGTCCGAGCCTTCAACATTTATTTCCAACCGAGAGTAAACATTCCGTATGAACAACACATGCTGAGATAGCTGTGTCAAGAGTCGTCCGAGTCAATTGTACAGTTTGTTACTAGATTACGTCAGCAGGCCGATTTTTGTGATTCGGAGACAAGCAGGAAGATAATATCAGAGATCAACTGATTGAAAAATGTAAGTCTGCGGCCTTGTGAAAACAATTGTTGGAGAAACGTGATATTACATTAGCAGAAGCCCTTGAAGTTGCACGTTCTAAAGAAGCTGCAGAAAGACAGGCGTTTAAAATGGAGGGACGAGAGACTTTCAAAGGAGAAGTCAACAACATTCAGCGGCAAGCAGGTAAATGTTTTCGCTGTGGACATGAGGGATATTTTGCAAAAGACTTAAAATGTCCAGCGAGGAAAGAAACTTGCCGGAAGTGTGGAAAAATTGGTCATTACCAGTCACAATGCCGAAGTAAATGTGAACGAACTTCTCACAGTGGGATGCCAACAAAATTCACCAAAGGCAGTAGAAGTGTCCGAGGAATAAATGCTGTTGAAGATGACTTTGCATTCATCATAGGAGATAACACAGATGATAACTTTGTTGTGAATGTCTGTGTAGGTGGAGTTCTTCTACAAGACCTGTTGATTGATTCCGGTGCTACATGCAACCTCATAGGGAAAAACACATGGGAAGAACTGAAAAAGAACAAAATTAAATGCAAATCAGAGAGAACACAAAAAAGACTTTTCTCATATGCGTCAAAGACAGCACTGAAGACATTAGGCACATTTACTACTGCTGCTCAAATTGACGAACAAAGCACAGAGACTGAATTTGTTGTAATCGATGACAATGTACATTCAATTTTGGGAAGAAAAACGGTTTTAGGACTGTCCATCAAAGGACGATTCATCAAGGGACTGTTCATCAAAGTCCTTTTCATCAAGGGACTGTTCATCATGAGAACATTTATCGTTTTAGCGTTCTTTATTATGTGAGCATTGTAGCATATCGTTTCACCATTTCATATAATATTATATATAGATAGACATTTTAATACCAATGTCCATGATAACAGTCATCAATTCTACCTCTATTTACGGAAGTACTATTTTCATCAAGGCAACTTCTAGTTTAATAAGAAACTATTTCATCAATCCAACTCTTATTTTAATAAAAAATTATTTTCACTAATCCAGCTTCTATTTAAACAAAGCTTCTTTTCATCAATCCAGCTTCTATTTAAGCAAAAATTGCTTTAACCAATCCAGCTTCTAGTTAAGCAAGAATTATTTTCATCAATCCAATAACCCTCTCTTGATGAATGGTCCTTTGATGAAAAGACCTTTGATGAACAGTCCCTTGATGAATCGTCCATGATGAACAGTCCCTTGATGAATCCTTTGATGAACAGTCCGCATACCAGAAAAACAGCTTTAGAACTGGGAGTTCTTCACAATGGCCAAGGTTGACTAGAAGTGAACTCGTTAACAGTTGAACAAATGACATCTAGATTCCCCAAATTGTTTGAGGGTATTGGAAAACTGGAAAATTATCAAGCAAAATGACATGTTAATCCAGAGGTCAGACCTGTTGCACAGAAGGTCAGATGCATACCATTTGGTTTACGAGATAAAGTTGAAGCCGAAATACAAAGTCTGCTTCAACAGGACATCATTGAACCAGTTCAGGGACCTACTTCGTGGGTGAGTCCTGTGGTTGTTTTTTCCCAAAGGAACAACAACCACAGAACATGTGTGGACATGCGCCAGGCAAATGTAATTAGCAACTTCTATTGCGCCGGTGTCTAATGCACAAGGCATCAACCGATGGCACTGTCATCAGCCGATGGCACGATGGCTTCATCAAAATGAAGTCATCATAAGAGAAAGGCACCCGATACCTACAGTTGATGAAGTTCTCCAAGAGTTAAACCAGAGCAAGGTATTTAGCAAGATTGACCTTTGAATGGGTTTTCATCAAATCGAATTGCATGAAGATTCCAGATCAATTTGTACCTTTCGAACACACAATGGCTTATTCCGATATAAAAGATTGTTGTTTGGCATCAATTCAGCACCGGAATTGTATCAACACATCATACGACAAGTGTTGCAGGGTTGTCCAGGAGCAGTTAACATTGCAGATGACATCATCGTCCATGGCAGGGATCAACAGGAACATGATCCGAGATTGATGACAGTACTTCAAAGGCTTGCAGAGGTTGGATTCACAGTCAACAAAAATAAATGCCAATTTCGAATGAACCAACTGGAGTTCATGGGTCATTTATTGACTGAGTGAGGTGTGGGTCCAACTCAGTCAAGAGTCGAAGCAATCAAAAATGCTAGACACCCGAAAACACCTTCTGAAGTACGAAGTTTTCTTGGATTGGTGAATTTCTCAGCGAAGTTTATTCCAAATTTGGCAACTGTTGCAGAACCACTTAGAAACAGTGGAGGCGCCAGGATTTCAGGTTTGGGGGGGCTAAAGTTCCAAGCCTTTCCCTTTTGTCCCCTCCTCCCTGTGATTTGCAGTGATTTCCCACTTTATTGGGGGGGGGCTGAGCCACAGTTAGGGGGCTAAGCCCCCCTATCACCCTCTGGCGCCCCGCCCCCACTGCTTAGAAAACTGACATGGCAAAACGTTAAGTTTGAGTGGAGTGATGAACACAAAAGATCATTTGAAGAACTGAAGCCACGACTGGCTTCTGCAGAAACTTTGGCGTACTTTGATAAAAATGCAAAGACAGAGGTCATTGCTGATGCAAGCCCTGTTGGACTTGGTGTCCAGTGGCAGAATAACGAACCAAGAGTAATCTGTTATGCCAGTCGAAGTTTATCAGATGTAGAACGACGTTATTCAAAAACTGAGAAAGAAGCTCATGCATTAGTCTGGTCGTGTGAACGTTTCCATGTATATTTGGGAGGAATTGAATTTTCATTGGTTACGGATCATAAACCCCTGGAAGTGATCTATGGCAAAAGATCTAAACCATCTGCTAGGATTGAACGCTGGGTTCTTCGCTTGCATTCAGAGTTGTGTATCGACCTGGTACATCTAACATCGCAGATGCGTTGTCAAGACTTAATGACAGTTTTGAAAGGAGTATGTGTCTAGACTCAGAAACAAATGTAGCTGAAGAATATGTTCGGTTTGTTGCAGAACAAGATGTATTGTGTGCTATTCCTATCGGGTTGATTGAAAAGGCAAGTGACACAGATGCTGACCTTCAGAAAATCAGACAAGCAGTCAAATCTGGCAATTAGAATCAGTGTTGCACTAGCCTCAAAGCAGTAAAGGATGAAATTACAACCGTTGGGCGAATAGTCCTTAGAGGAACAAGAATTATTATGCCTAAGGCATTGCAGAAGAAAACAATTCTTCTAGCGCATGAAGGTCATCAAGGTATTACCAAAACAAAAGCAAGGTTGCGAACTAAGGTATGGTGGCCATTCATGGACAAGGAAGTCGAAGAAGTTTGTTGCTCATGTCATGAATGTCAAGTTGTTGGTGGACCATCATCACCCGAACAAATGCAACGTACTATCTTGTCTCTAAAGACAGATAACGCTGCTAATTTTACATCTGTTTGAAAGATATCTTCAGAGTCTGGAAATTGAGCATAAGACAAGCATTCCATTGTGGCCTCAATCCAATGGTGAAGTTGAACGACAAAACCGTACACTTCTGAAATATATGAGGATAGTCCAACTGCAAGGAAAGAATCGTAAAGAGGAACTGAATGGATTCTTAGTGGCATACCGAATGACACCACATTCAACAACAGGCAAAGTTCCAGCTGAACTGTTGTACCAAATGAGAATTCGTTCAAAGTTGCCAGAGTTAATTGATATAGACCGTGCTGTTGCTGGCATAGACATTCAAAACGTTCAAATCACAGATGAAAAGAACAAGAGGGCTGGGAAAGAATATGGTGACAGTCTAAGGAGAAATGCTAGTTATACTGATATTGAGATTGGAGATAAAGTTTTAGTTCAACAGAAACAGCAGAATAAATTGGACACCACATATAACCCTGAACCTTACACTGTGACAGCACGAAAAGGAAACGAGGTTACCGTGCAGTCAACAGATGGAGTTAATTACCACAGGAACATTGCACATGTCAAGAAATACTACAGACCCGAGCGTACCGATAGTGGGAAAGTTCAGACGTCGGATCAAGATGACCTTCATCAGTCTGATATAACTGATAGACCTGATGATTACCTTCATCCAAATCATCCAGACGATACAACCTTATCATCTGCCTCGGATATGATGGTGCCAAGACATTCTTTGAGAATCCCTCAGAAACCAGCTTATCTCAAAGATTTTATTTGTGGGTCAGAATAAAACCCACCATTTTAATAACAAGTGAAGGGCTGTCTACCCCAACACTATAAAGTTATTGTGCAAGGTACTTGTATTTGTAGTTTAGAGTTCTGAGTTAATATGCAGTTAGTTTATAGCTCTAAATTGATGCTGTTAACTTTTACTTGTAATTTGGTTTAAACGATTATCACTTTAATGAGAAAAGAAGGGATGTAATATCTTGCAAACTCTTACGTCATATGGACTACAGTAGTATCTTGGAATGTATAGGTGCGGCAAGAGGACAGTTCGATCTGAGACATGACTCCGCACGTTAGGCACTCGGTTTACGCACTTTGTCAGTTGGTTTTAAAGTAACGATACGAGTTGTTATAAAACATTACAATAAAACGTGTACATTACTGCTATACCTAGCTGGTAGACTTGTTAAACCGTGCACGCTTTATGCACGATTCTGACGGCATACTTCCCATTGGCTGTGTGTTAACAGAGTATCACTGTAGTTAGTACCTTAGGACTGAAAAGTAAACATATCAGCATCTAACCACACAAACTTTCCAAAGCTTTACTTGCCCTGAAACAGTCATTTTTTCATATTTGTAATCAGTCTTCTAGGTAATAAAACTGGTGCAAAAGTAATTTGTTCATCATCTAGAGCACTAAGAATATTTTGCTAAACAGTTTCCTGCCCACTCACCCTGGCCTGTAGATATTCAGATCTCCACGGTTTGTACCATATGCAAGTCCTTCCCCAGGACCAAGTAACCATTTGGCTGAATTCATGCTAATCGGTGCACGGAAGTCCATGTCACATGGATGTGTAATGTCACAAACGTGCTTAACACAAAAATGTACAAAATTTTATGCATACAATTATTTGAACTATAGATGCAGAAGTTTTCAAAAGTTTACCAATACAAGAAATTACAAGAACCTTTTATGCCACTGGCAGTGGCATAACAGATTCTTGTAATTTCAGCAGTTTGAATCAATTATTCATTCTTTCTTGCTCAACATATGACCTATCTTCGGGCTGAAGGGCTCGCTAACTGCAACAGGCTGGCTTCTTTTAGGCGCAGTGGCAGAGCTTCTCATTTGAAAACAGAAGGCAGCTTGAAAATCGATTGTGCTGAATTGAGTAGGCGAGAGATGCGCGGTCAACCTCGGGAGCTTTAGTGTACAACGTATTTTGTGTATCATATTCATATTTCATTTCATTTATTATTTTCATTTATTATTTCTGTAACCATCAGAAGAGAAAACGAACAATTAAACAATATGGCAACAGTTTGACATGTAGTTGGCTACACGGAGGCCCAGAAGGGATCATGGATCCCGCTAAATAGGGACACCTAAACATGTAAAAAAGTACAGATAGGAAAGAAAGACAGCCAATAGATACTTAACGTGGAGTAAGCTTTGGGCTCAAAATCAAACAAACAAACAAAAATATAAGATGGGTCCATCAAAATCACACTAACAAAAGAATATATAATCTTAACTAAAATAGCATTACAAACAAAATCTAATTTACCACAATCTTAACTAAAATAGTATTACAGACAAAATCATCTAATTATATAGCTGCATATAGTACTAATTTAGTAGGCCTATCTCAATTCAGTTCCATTATTATTATTATCACACTTGCAATAAGTTTTAACATATTACTTGGCTATAATTAATGACTACAGTAACAGTACTGAACCCAGTGAATCAGTGATTTCAATATTTTGTTATGAATAAAACTGGAAGCTGAACATTAACAACAAATTATATGATCACATTTACTGTAACATTATCTGTAGCTCACTAGTGTTCTTGCATAACATTGACACATTCTCGCTCATTCAGTCACTGTCACTGTCAGTGGGTGGCATTATGGGCACCGCAATATTTGATTCTGCCATGTCAATGTCACCTATCAAAATCGTTAGGTGTCGACCGTGTTGTTATGGCAAATCATATTTCATGAAATTGGAGTGATCAGCAGTCATTAGGTCACAGAATGCATTCACCACTGCTGCAAGTAAGTAAATTAAATAAATGCTCCAGGTTCATCTTGAAGTATAACTTATCGAGCGACGGCTGACGGTGCAATGCCTTTGGCTAGACAAGCGATTTACTGCTCAACCATGGCTACGTTTTGAATATGTTTAGCAGGTTAATCAATTTGGTGCTAAATGTTACTGGAAGCTTAGGTAATTACTATTTTAGAGGTCTGTACATTGGGTATCATCAATAATTCAATATAGATGCTTATATAGCAGTCGTGGAATGAAGTTGCGGTTGTCTTTGACCGGACATTGGTACACGTGTGGGCAAGGCTGGAGGTTATAGCTATTTGAAGAGCTGGTGGTAGGAGGTAGTGTAGAACATGATGCGGGTTAGTCGTAACTGCTTGGAAGAGGTGCTCGTCCGATGCCACAGCTAGGCCTTCTGTTGCCAAGGTGGTCGAGGGAAGAAAACCTCTGTGCTTCATTCGGCACAGGATACTCAGTCAACTTCACAATTCGAGCCCTTTCTCCAGAGGTGGCGTATCCCCGTTTATTTCACAGCCCTGGCTAAAGTATACAGTAGTGCCTCGCTAGTGAGGCCATGGGATATCAGCTTGCCCAAGGTGAACATAGCCGACGCTCTCCGATCACTCTCCTATTGAATTCTCTATCCCTCCTCCACCCATTCATGCTCTCCG
Organism: Aporrectodea caliginosa; assembly: GCA_020284085.1. Classification (NCBI taxonomy): domain Eukaryota; kingdom Metazoa; phylum Annelida; class Clitellata; order Crassiclitellata; family Lumbricidae; genus Aporrectodea; species Aporrectodea caliginosa. Next base: position 2,512,309 of record JACEVL010000128.1, on the reverse strand, counting down.
GTATCTTCGTCGATGGAAGTCTCTCGACCGAGGCGCCTTCAGTGAAGCTTTGCGAAACTCGCCTCTCTTCTCCTCTACCTCGCAACTAGATACTCAGTCAACTTCACAACTCTACGATCTTTACTCCTCTACGATCAGCAATCTTCTGGACAAGATGATTCCACTCCGTGGTATCAAGATTCGCGTTCGGCCACTTGCCGTTTGGTTCGACCGAGAGAGTCATCAACTGCGTCGTCGAACCTGCTGTCTTCAACGACGTTTTCGTCGTTCTAGAGATCCAACCGAGATCCAACCGATCGTCTCGTCTGGATCAATCAACTGCGCTCCCTGCGCCGTCTCTATCGTCAGAAAGAGGCGGCGTATTGGGAAGATTTGGTCAACAGGAACTCAAAGAATCCTAAACGTCTCTGGTCCGCTATCTCCGGTCTACTGGGACGATCCTCTCGTACATCCGTGAATCCTTCCTTCTCAGCGGACGATTTTCTACTGATGCTTACAACTAAACTGGATGGGCTCCGAAATTCCACAGCTGGTTCACCACCACCTTCCTACACTTCTACTGAGTCGGTGTTCAAGGACTTTCGACCTATCCTTGAATCTGAACTGCGTCATCTGCTTTCTACATCTAATTTAAAATCATGTGAACTTGACCCCCTTCCCCCGTTTGTTATAGTAGATGTACTAGATGACATTGTTCCCTTCCTTCTCTACTTGTTTAATAGGTATCTTTCAGAAGGTCTCCTTCCAGCATCCCAGAAGCATGCTATTGTGTTTCCCACTCTTAAGAAGCCCTACCTGGATTCTAGCATTATGCCAAAACTATCGCCCTATTGCAAATCTCTCCTTTCTCTCAAAGACTTTAGAACGACTTGTTTCTCTGAAACTTCTTCCTTAAGGACCTTGAGCAGTCAGGCCTTCTACCACCCAGACAATCTGGCTTTAGAGCTCACCACTCAACTGAAACAGCTCTTCTCTCTCTTCTCTCTGACATCTATTCTGCTATGGATAAATCCCATGTTACTCTCTTAGCACTTTTTGATGCATCTTCAGCATTTGATATGGTAGATCATGATACATCGCCTTGAAATTTCCTTTGGTCTTAGTGGCCTTCCTCTTCTTTGGTTTCAATCCTATCTTACTGATCGTACCCAAATGGTTATTCTAGGAGACTCTCGCACCTTATGGGTACCTGTAAAAGTTGGAGTCCCTCAAGGATCTGTGCTGGGTCCACTTCTTTATATCATGTTTACAGCTGATCATCCTCTTGTCTTTCCTAAACACTCGGCCTCTGGTCACCTCTATGCTGATGATGTCCAGGCCTTTGTTCATGGACCTCTTCTCACCAGCTTGCTCTTCCAAGACTCAATTGATCTGGCTTGGCACTCGCCAACAGCTAATTAAACTTCATTACGATTTGCTTGCCAAGCAGTTCCCTCAGTTTACTTTCTCGAAAAATGTCCGTAACCTGGGTGTTACTCTTGACAGTACTCTTTCTTTCTCTGCACATATCTCTAATCTCTCTCGGTCCAGTTTTTATCACTTGCGGCGTCTACGTGCCATTCGACGATCTGTCCCCTCGCCGATTTTTTCTTCCATGGTTCATGCCTTTGTCAGTTCACGCATTGACTACTGTAACTCGTTACTTATGGGCCTACCAAAACTCCGTCTGGCTCCACTCCAATCAGTACTTAATGCTGCTGCTCGTTTGATTGCCCACCTACCTCGTTTCTCCCATATTTCGACTTTCATGACTGAAGACCTTCATTGGCTTCCTCTAAATGCTCGGATTCAGTTTAAAATTCTCTTTCTTACGTGTAAAACGTTTTTGGGTCAAGCTCCACGCTACCTCTGTGATCTTATGACGGCCTATCTCAGCTACCTCTGGACGTACTCTCCGCTCTTTTGACCACCATGACCTTCTAGTTCCTCGGTCTCGGACTACCACAGCACCGTGCCTCTGTTGGACCTTTGCTGTGGAATGACTTCCCTGCTTTAACTCGTTCTGTGATGCTATCAGGGGGCACCACTGTTTCTGCTCATTCTCTTAAAACTTTTCTCTTTCGAGGGGCCCTTCGCACTGGAAGCGCCTCTATTTGGTTGTACTGCGAGAGGCGCTTTATAAGTCCGTAAATAGAATAGAATAGAATAGATGATGAACTAGACGCTATGGGCTCATCTATGTGTGATGACATCCTAAGGTCAGAGCGCAGCGTAACGCCCAGTACTCGCATTGAGTCTACCCGATCGACTCCTTTTATGATCTGCTGGGTGGAAGCACTTCTCTTTCTTTTTAGTTCAACAATTATCTGTCATTCTTGTTGTACTGAGTTTTAGGTTGTTGTCTTTGAAAAACTAAGCAGTTCCTGCCTGGCTAGTTAAACGTTGTGAGTGACTAATATAGAGATAAGTTTAACTCCCTATAAAGATTTTATAAAATGTTAAGAGATTACGTTAACCTCATGTATTTATGTCAAAAACTGAGCGAGATACGACAAGTACAATTTGCTGACATTTCATGAGCTTCTTATTATTTCTGTCACTTTTTATGACTACTGTCTAAATTGTAAAAAATTCTAATGCCTTCACTTATGAAAATATTTTAAAATTTTCCTTTGTTTTGTCAGGCATTAATTCTATATATTTTTATTCTCACACTAAACATGTTGTAACTGAAAATATTCTCTATATAGGGGCTTGAACATAGAAAAGTAAAAATCTGGGGAGGGGTACACTTTGAGGCCAATGTGGGAACTCCACAAATTTTCCCTAACTCTGGATGGATGGATGGATGTGAAGAGGAGATAAAATGCTAAGGAACGATAGTCTTTGGGTCAAAAACTGACTGAGACAACACAAGTTCTAAATTATTGGCTTTATAGGTCGTTTTACAGTAAAATTGCTCGTCAAGGCCTAGGTGAAAAAATTCTTCTCATCATTTAAGGGTTAACATATCATTTAATAAATACTTTCCAAAGGTGTTGAATGTCGCTGTAGTGTCTGCATTATTCTCTGTATCTAGCTTAACTCAAGTAGTGTCAGGAATTGTTCATTCCTTGCCTGATTAAGTTTGTTTGGGAAATTGGCTAACAGGGTTAAACTTAACATTACCTCCATTGAATCTTCCTCTGCTCGTGGCGTCTTTAACTGATAAACTTGTGCAACCATCTGGAAAAAACATTTAACAATATATGCGCTAGGAGCTTTGAATCACTGAATTGCTATAAAATTGAATCTCAAGTCAAATTAGCCATCCAATTTGAATATGAATAAAAACTTGTGAAAAGTGAACTGGCAGTTAAAATTCCACTTCAAATCAAAATCTGAATCGACTGACGAGGTACGTAATAAATATTAAGTATGTTTATTAAAGTAGTGTGTACCTTTTACAGGACACTGAGTGCATAATTATATGGATGTACAAAGAAAAGCATGATGCAATCAAATCATCATAGGAGAGCTGGTACAACCTACTACAAAAAGAATGTTAGCGTTAACAATACCCATTTCCAAATGTTAGATAAGGAAATAACATGTTTCTTAACCTGTGAGAGAAAGGTTTTTTGTTAGTCTTAAACTTCCTGCAATACGAGTACAAAATAAGAATATAAAATCCACAAGCTGTTGATTTTCAAGTCAGGTTCACTTACTTTACTCTAGTTTATTTTTTCAAGTCAAGCACACTGTAACTGTTTCTTTACCTCCTGCCTCTTTATCTTAACAAGAGATAATTATACCAACATCATTATCCACTCTTACTCAAACTGCTGTTCCTATTTTAACAAAAACATCACCCAGGATTCTCTGTCTACTGGTAATTTCACACATTCTTTAAAAAAATTCTACAATCAAACCACTTTAAGTACTGAAAATCCACTCATGACAAGAAAAGTTCTTGCAAACTAGCATATAATTTTCCAATAATTGAATTCCTGTCTACACTCTGAGCACACTGTCCTTTATTGCTGCACCGGATATCTCACTTCCAACAACCTCCTTAACACTAAGGCCAAAAAAATAAAGGTGTGTTTCCGGTAACAGTGGTTTAGGTAGGAAATTTTTTTATTTTGTAAGCTATTTTTATACAATGCTGCATCGTTGTATAATAATAAACGAATATATATCCATCATATTTCACCTTGCTAACAAAGAGTTCAGTGTTCTTTAAATTTATCTGTCAGAAAATTAAATTTAAAAATGTTTCCTTTATATATATATAGAAGTGTATAGTTCAATGATATCAGTGTAAACTTGATATGGAACCAGTAGTATGTTCTTGGTACATCCTTGGTGTAGAATGTCATATAGATGAAATCCGTTTTTTTAAAGTAAATATGTCAGATACAACACACAACAATTAAATAAACAGTTAGTATATAAATTTAGCTCAATTAAAAAACCTTTAAATGTATTGCCCCTATTTTATTAAAGAACTGGCTGTTTGCCTGTCCTAACAGGGTAACATTTTTGCTCATTTTACTCTCTTATGCTCACTTTGCTCACTGTGCTCTCTTGTTCTCACTGGACTCTCTTCTGTTGACTGCTGTTCTGCTCACTGTGCTCTCTTCTGTGCCACTGTGCCCTCCTCTGGTCACTGTGCCCTCTTCTGTCTACTGTATACATGCAAATTGTAGCACAGTCATCATATTTTCTTTATATAGCACTTTTATACAATTTCTTCCCTGTCTAGTTTATAAGGTTTCCTTTACCCGGTTTCAATGTACACTTTTAAAATGTTGCAAGTAAAAATCAAAATTTCAGTCTTACTTTGTATTGCATATCCTGCACTAAAAAATTTGATGTGCCATAATTTTGAGTTGTGAGACCTTACCTTGTGAAAGTGCCAATAAAGAAGTAGGAACAAGGCCACTTCTGCGGCGGATTGAAAATTTTTAATCAAATGCTTGATTTTTGCTTAGAACCTTCAATTTCTTTAAAAAAGATATTTTTATCAAATAGATTATTTAAAAATGCATATAATAGAAACAATTACGACCGTACTCGGCAAGTAATTATTTATTGGCAAGGTGATAACATTCCTTCACAAGGACGTCTTTCAACTCATTGGTAGAGGCATGACATTTTTCCTTCACCCGAAAATAAGTCTCACTTCAGATTTCAAAATTTTACAACTTATACTTGAGTTTATATGGTAAATACAAATAAAGCATCAAAACAAATGACTCGTCACATTACTGGAAACACACCATTTTTTTGCCTAATCACTCTGTCTACAACAAACTTATGACCACTGAAATCATTTAACTTCCAATGTCCAACTTATTCTCATCAAACAACGTGCCATTTTTTCAATAATTATCCAACGGCTCCAAAATCATTTCATTAGATGGTAAGTAAGTAAGTATATTCTTTATTATACCAATTGCATATCTGCACTTTGATATACATACATTTATACAGAGCATAACATTCTTATTATAAACAATCTGCTTTTTGCAGATGATATACAGTCCTATATTCACTGCCGACCCGCAAATGCTGCTTTGGCTGTCGGGGAAATGAGTCGCGCCCTGGTCAGATTGGAAACATAGATGTCATCTAATCGCTTACGTCTGAATTCTGCTAAGACTAAATTCAGCTTGCAAAGCTTAACTTGGAAGACCTGGCTATTAAATTCCCTACCTACAATTTTTCAGCTACAGCCCGTGACCTCGGTATCCTGTTAGATCAGGAGCTTACCTTTGCGCCACATCTGCATCGCCTTAGTCGTGATTGCTATTACCAGCTGCGTCAGCTCCGTACTGTTGCACGTTCGCTTACAGCGAGCGCTGCAACCACTCTTGTTCATTCCTTCATTACGGCGCGGCTTGATTAACCCTCTATTCTGGTCTGCCGTCTAGCCGGTTGTCTTGTCTTGATCGTGTACTGCGAGCTGCAGCGCGACTCATCGGCCAAATACCAAAATATGATCATGTCACCAGGTGACATGATCATATGTGTTAGGTGTTACACAGGTGTTAGAGGCTCTGCATTGGGTTCCTGTCCGACAGCGCATCGAGTATAGTTGTCTCTCAGGTCTGGCGATGCCAACTTGGCCTTGCACCAGCCTACCTAATAGACCTCTGTCAGCCGGTATCGGGGCTCAGAGTAGTCGCTCCCTTCGCTCTGCTGAGAGGGGGGTAGTGGTGGTCCCGTTTGCCTGCACAGCAACTATGCAGAACCATGCATTCTCTGTGGTAGGCCCTAGGCTTTGGAATAGCGTCCCTCGGTAGATGTCTCCAACATCTGGGTTCTCCTTGGCCATCTGACAGGTCTCTTCCAGCTCCTTGGGGTCAAGAAATCAGGGCTCAGATTGTCCTAACATGGTCCTGCCTGCTGTCACACTGCATACAGTGCCCAAACATCTAGAGAAGAGCTGTACCAATTGGCTATACTCATAATCGAGCCAATTATTAGAACAATTGGCATAATTTGTATCGGAAAAAAATAATCAGTGACGATGTAAACAAAATTTCTTAGTTTTGGCGGCTCGCCACTTGCCAGATGATTTAACAATACCATGTACTGGCAGCTCATCGTCCACCTACTGACGTCCTGCTGCCACCCGTGATAATGCTGAAATAAATAAATATTTTGATCATGGCGAGTGCAAGCAGCAAACCACATGCTTGCATTGCAATAGTAGGTTTATGTCTCAGAACCGAAAAGTTTGACTAAACAAATAAAATTAATGAAATAATCGGTCTCACAATCAATAACGGCTATTTTAATAATTGGGTGTACCCAGGAGCGGGATAATCAGCAACAGTTTATATCGGTACAGCTCTAATCTAGAGTCTCCTACGGTGATCATATCCGAGATTGGGGGGTCTGTCCCATGTGTGTGAAAACGTCAGCATTTGTGACGTGCTATGAAAGACATGGGATTCGAGGGAACACTGTTGGAAGGCATACAGCTTCTTGTCTAGGGCCATTGCGAGTGTCCTCTTGATGACAAACGAGATTCAACTGCTGTAGTAGGCTGAAAACATTGACTCAGCCACTACAAGGTCATGAAAGTTCATCCCAGACAGTGCAGTGACCTGATTCCATCACTTATACATCATAGCCATTAGCTTTGAGACATGTCTCCACTGGGCCCAAAGGATGGCGACACTCTTGGTTCGCTGTCACATTTAGGTAACTTCACTTACTTACATCTAGTATCGTATAGAGTGACAGTGTGTCCTTTACATTTGAGCACAGCCGGTCGATGTACTTTGGTACGTACAGTGCATCATCCATGGCAAGAATAAAGTTGCTCAGTGTTGGAAGACTGCAATCATTGATGTGGTTAGTTTCTCTAATGGCATATTCTGTTGCTGCAGTTTAAACATAACAGCATGTTTTAACACCATTCTGTGTATATTTTTAACCCACATCAAGGAAGAGAAATGTTCACCTGTTTTGGAGTAAACATCCAAGTAAATCTCTTTGTAGCCAAACCAACTAGGACATAGTGATTGCAGGGTGAGATGCTGACTGAGATGGCATTTGGACCTGAATGATTGAAAACATTCAAATAAAAGCAGCTGTTCCAGAGAAATTGTCTTGCAAAGGTTTACCTTTAAAGGCAAGACTAAAATACAGACATTCAATGCAAGCAATTTATTAGAAACCTTAACATACCTCCCATTACTCACTCATAGCTTCAAGCTGGGGCCTCCCTGCATCCTTTTGCTGGTTAAAAACAGCCTTATTTTCTTGAGGTCTCTCGCATTGAGAGCGCCTCTGATTGGTGTAGCACTGTGAGTGGCGCTATATAAATTTACCGATACAATACAATACATACTCAGATCCTATAATAGTATAGCTTCAAACATATTACAGCTTGTAACTTCTAATGTAGGTAAATGTATGTCTCAATGTATGTAACAGGACAATGAGTAACTCACACAAGCGATGACATCAGTGGTCCGTTAAACTATAAGATGGCAATGAACACCCAAAACTAAGTAATCAACATTAAACTCAAACTTGAAAGGAACAGAAGCTATTAAATTAGGTTGCTTTTGATGATGCTTACCGAGTTCATTAACCTCTTACCCGTTTGCCCCGAATATACTCGCCGGCGGCTAACTTGCCTACAGCGTTTGCCCCGAGATAACTCGCCAAACATAGTCCAACCTTATCCCTACAGTTTAGCCCGATTTAACTCGCTTTTTTATTACTCTATGCTATTGCTCTATTATTTAGATCGTCTATGGTGTTCTAAATTTATCATTCTAAAATTATTTAGTATTGATTTGAATAGTCGCAAATAATATGTTTTGCGGACTTTTGCGATCGTTGAAAACTGTGAAAAGGTCGCAATCTTCTAAGAAACGAAACTTCTGTACACGCTATGTCAGCATCGTTATAAAAACAGTTTCTAAAATAGTTTTAGCTAAAGTTTCATTTGATGAATCAGATTTACGGGAACTAGATGATTCGGGCAACTTATCAGACAACATTTTAGACCCAAAATGAAGATACGCAAGACGACGCCCAAGTCAGACTCGGAACCTGATGGTCAAAATTGGGCACCTCACTTTCAGGTGGTCCAATGGTCTAAAAATTCCATGTTAGAGGGATACCTTTACGGGCAATCCTGGTAGAAAAATTGATGTTAGTGACGCAAGTAATCCAGTTCAGTAGTTTGAGCTGTTTTTGTGGAAGAGTTGCTTTCAACTATTGTGAGGGAAACTAATTCACAGGCTGCAATACGCAAAAATAATTGAACGGTGCAGGCGCAACTTGAAATTTTTTAATAAACGGGTAAAGGGTTAAGTTCAACTGTCAACCAAAAATGTATCTGGACTCACACTTGTCATATTTGAACTGGATCAATAAAAATGATTGATTGATTGAAATTAAATAGTCATGGCGTGCGTATGGTAGGATGACGTTTCCAGCTAAATTCCAGGATGGCCGTACAGATCTAGTGAACAACAGCCTCATGTGCATATTTTACATCAGTCAATCCAAACAAACTTGTGCTATTACAAATTTGTGAATGTGCTCAATTTATATTATAATTCGTAATCGTAATCGAATATTTATATAGTGCCACTCAAAAACAGAGGCACTCCCGACCTGGGCCAGTGTCTTCACTGGTAAAGAGAGGTTTTCAGGTGCAGGCGGGACTGGTCAAAAGAAATAGAGAAAAGGTCAGTCCAGAGGGACTGAGGTAACCGGTTCCAGCTATTGGGACCAACAATAGCGAAACTCTTAGACTGGGCCGTAGTAGTATGCACCCGCGGCACAACCAAATAACCACGGGCTGAGGACCGAAGGGAGGAACGACTGGGCAGAGAAGATACAGGGGTACAGTAAGCCCTAAGATAGTGAGGAGCAGAGCCAGCAAGACAGCTTCGCTTGAGGGAGCAGGCCTTGAATTGGATGTGCTGGTGGATGGGAAACCAGTGAAGGGAGTCACGGATAAAATAGGAGATATGGTCAAACTTTGCAATGCCCCTATGAGGCGGGCAGCAGCATTTAGGATGGCCTGAAGTTTAGATGTATATGTAGAGGAGAGACCAATGTAGACCGCATTCCCATAATTAATCCTGGAACAGATCAATGCACAGACCAAAGTCGTGATAGCGTGCAGTGATTATGTGATAGAACCTACATTATTCGCTTCAAAAATAATTATTATCCTCGTGGTTTTTTGTCGTCAATTATAAAATTTATCCATAACTAAGTGGAACAAACACCTGAAGATATTAATGAACTGTATACCCTCGGACTATAAGTGATGATTCTGACACTGAATTTAACGGATTTTAGTCAAGCACATTATTTACAACTTCAGGAGACTTGACTTTCAAAGGAAATTTTCCAATTTTAAACATCTGGACAAGATTTAATGACAACTGACTAGAAGTAGCACACACCTAAACAAGGATTGTCCTTCTAATTTCTTGAGAATTTCGGAAATTTGATCCCTAGCATTATATTTGCTATAGTCTTCTTACCTTGTGAAGATGCCAGTAAAGAAGTAGGAACAAGGCAATTTTCACCTTTAAATGTTCATTTTTTGCAAGAATCTTCACTTTCTTTACAAAAGGAATTTTGATCAAATAGATGATTTTAATTTGCGAATAATAGAATGAGTTATGACTATATCTATTGAGAAGTTATACAAGGTAAATTAACGTTAGCGCACACGTTCGTTTATTACGTAGGTGGACGCACAAAAATGCATGAGTTTTATAATCAGGTGCGTGATATATAATCAGAGGCGCGTTTACCAGTAGGCGAATTAGGCGCGCGCCTAGGGCCCCAAATCTTGAAGGGGCCCCCAAACGAATGAATTTTTTTATTTTTCAATAATAAAAAATAACATTTTAAAATTTAGATTATTTTAAATATATTTGTTTATATTTTGTGCAGCTTGGCATTCAGATAATTTCATAAAAGTTATTATTGTAATAATTGCAAAAGTATATTTTGTCTAGTTTTGTAATTTATAATTGCTTTGTTCATATGGGCAGCAATTGGGCTAATAGTTCATTTTTGTGTAAAATAACATCAAACTTATTACCAACAAGCAGAAACCAGCGTCTGCTGCAGTTTAGGTCTATGTGTGGAAACCTTTGGTCTGATAATTCCGTCATTTTATGATGTTTAACCCTGCGACTACCGCTGGGGTCAAAAATGACCCCAGAGGTAATTTGCATTAGTGCTGCTCACCCCCTATACGAGATATCTCAACGAAATGTTATGACTTTATAGGTATTCCTGTTTTGTACAAAATTCGAAGTTTTATTTTACGTTTTCTAACACCAGGTGGCGCAGATATTCCATTTATACACTGAGTACCAGTGGGGTCGTTTTTGACCCAGTGTAAACTGATTAATTCTGACATATGTAAAAATAACAAAATAACATTTTATTGAGCTAACATTTATTTTAGAAGTATTTTAAACAAAGATAAACTATTATAAATTGTTTACATGGTATATTTATTGCACAAATGATGACAGTCCGCTAACAGGTGTCCAACTATAGTTATGAGAAAACCAATTATATAAGAAACTTAAGTGGATAAATAAGAAAGATAGAGCCATCTATGGTGAAACATGGAGTGATATTTCGGACAAGTCAAGAAATGAAGCAGTGCAGCAGTTACAGAGTTTAGACGATGTTTCAGCAACAGCATGACTAGAAATCGGTTCCAGAAAATATCACGTTCCCTTAGATTTGACGATGCGGTGCGCAGAAGAGAACGTCAATATCCTAAACAACTTGCAACTATTAGAACAATATTTGACAAGTGGACAAAATCATTAGAAAGTTATAAGAATTTCGACATAATCTGTGCCGCTTGTAAGCGCAATGAGGTCGTTTTTGCCGAGTATACCTGTATAAACTGTAAACAGTAACTGTAATGACCGGAAATTGTCCATATTAGTTTTGAACATTGAACACTCTGTCACTTTGAACGCTAATCTGTAACTATTAAATTAAATATTCATCAATTTCAACAGCCTAAACATGTTCCAAATACTTTACTAATATTGATTTTCATTGCAATAAATAAAAATGCATAAAACATAGAACTTATTGTAAAAATTGTGTTGGGGTCATTTTTGACCCCACTGGTACTCAGTGTATCAAACAAATTCTGGTAGTCTGAGGGTTAAGACTAGGGTTGCCACCCGTCCCGACTTTGTCGGGACAGTCCCGATTTCGAGGCAAATGTCCCGTGTCCCGACTTGACCTAGTCGGGACAGCGAAATGTCCCGACTTTCAGATGTGTGACCAAAACTAACAAAACGTTGTGACTTAAAACACAATACCCGTATTAACTACTGCTAATTGTTCTTCGATTAGTGACGGAGATGATATCTTTACAACGAGTTTACTTACTTTCGAGTAGTTTTCGAGAACTTTTGCCTTTTAAATGAGCTGTAAAAGCAAAAAAAAAAAAAAAGGCCATCCGGAAAAATTGCATGATTGTAACTCGTGAGCATCGACGTCGATGATTAGGAGAAAGTTGCGTCCCGACTTCCTAGTTCGAAAAGGTGGCAACCCTAGTTAAGACTTTTATTAGTTTTGATAACCAGTAAGTAATAGTAAGTGAAATTTTATTAATATCAAATATTTATTCAAATGTGACGCAATGAAACGTTGCTAATTTTCTGGAGCTGCAACCAAAATAAGATAGCTCCAATGACAATATCTTGGAATTAGTAGCAATCAATCAATTTTCGTTTATCAAAATAAGTTGACAACAACGCAACTTGTACAAATAATAAATGCTGCGTAGAATAAATGCCACCAGCAAATTTCTGCACGATCAAAGGCCACGTTTATCGAATTTGAATTATTTGATTATTTAACAATTTTGCTGAAAACGTCAGAGAAAATTTCCCCAAAATAGAGACGGAGGCAAAACTGAAACATGGTATTGAAAGCGATTATGACATTGCAAAGGAAAACGTACTTTGTTTTTTGACAAAACTGCCTAGAATGACTTCATAATGAGAGGCCGAGAAAAATTCATTGTTGGCACCTTAAAAGGCGTGTGTGACAAAAACGGCTTCAAGTTCAACTTAGTAGGTTTTTGCACATGATAGGCTAAACACCACCAGAGTTTCAGACTTCGAAGTTCAGAAGGGCCCCAAAAATGTTTGCGCCTAGGGCCCCGTTTTCTGTAAACGCGCCTCTGTATATAATTCAATTTTTACTCAAATCCCTAAAAGTAGCAGGTTATATTCGTGTGCTTGTTATAATCGTGTGCGTGTTATATCCGCGAAAATACGGTAAGTGTACTGATACATACAAATAAGACACTGCAAGCCAGCATTAGAGATAGATACATGTAAGATCACAAATAATAAAAGGTTAATTCTGATGCTGGCATAGGTAGAATATTAGAGATTGTAGTTCCAATTTAATGCAAACATCAATAAACTGAGTGCCTTTTGGCTTAATATAAATTGTAGGTGCTGTTTTTGGACATTAAATATTTTATATATAACTATGAAATCCTAAAAATCACACTGATTAAACATATCCATCTGTATCCGCTAGTCTGTGAATGTCAATGTAAACAACAAGCAAAAGGTCAACTGCTTGCCATCATATTTGCAAATTATGTTACACAGTTAGAGAATGTGTACCTGCCAAACAATTGTCATACTCAGGACAGTCAAAGTGAGGCAATTATATAATCTCGTTTAACCCTCTATTGCATGAATTATTTTTTTTCTCCCATTATCCCTCCAAAATATCAATTCACAATCATATTGGGGGGTCTAAAGGTGTGATGATTTGCTTTTTGAAAAATATTATGTCTGACTTGATTAAATTATGCATATTTTGGTATGTCCTTCTTAAGGGACACCGTGCTGGGAGAAGTACAAATTTGCTGGATTTTTGACATTCTTCCAACAAGTGACTTGGCACACAAATGTCTACATACATACATACATACATACATACATACATACATACATACATACACGCATACATACATACATTCATTCATACATGCATACATACATACATTCATTCACACATACATACATACATACATACATACATACATACATGCATGCGTGCATACATACATGCATGCATACATTCATACATACATACATACATTCATACATTCATACATACATACATACATACATTCATTCACACATACATACATACATACATACATACATACATACATACATACATGCGTACATTCATGCATGCATGCATACATGCATGCATACATACATACATACATACATACATACATTCATACATTCATACATACATACATACATACATACGTACATACATACACATTCATGCACTTGTAAATACATTATATGCGTACATACATACATACATGCATGCATGCATGCATGCATACATACATACATACATACATACATACATACATACATACATGCATGCATGCATGCAAACATGCATACATACATACATACATACATGCCTACATACATACATACATACATACATACATACATACATGCATGCATGCATGCATACATGCATTCATACATACATACATACATACATACATACATACATACATACATACATGCATGCATACATACATGCATACATACATTCATACATACATACATACATACATACATACATACATACGGCTTGAGGCGGATTCAAACCCGCAACCTCCGGATGCAAAGTGGTATTCCTAGCGCACTGTGTCCTTCATAAGGGACATACGGTTTCTTCATCACAGACTCTATACCATACAATCATCATTCATGCCGTTTTCTTAGACATACAGATGCAATATGACCCTAAATAATCATAAGTTTTGGAATTGAGCATGAAAAATGAATTTTGGAGAAATATTGCGAGAAAAAGTGCATACCGAAACGAGGTTGTTTACCGATGAATCGCCATTTGTAAAATCCAGTGAGACGTGTAAGATTGAGAAGCTGGCGCCACCTAGCATTTGCTTTTACTCACAATTATGTCTAGATAGCACCTCCAATGCATGCAGTCCTTTTAGAATGACTCTCACAACACGACACATGCTATTGTGGTTTGTCATTTATAAGGGACACCATGCGATAGAGGGTTCAAACTTTCAAGCCTTACAGGTCAGAATAGAGTAGAACTGTGACTGACCAGAATGCAAAATCCTGTAAATGTCGTGTAATTCAGTCTAGCTTGAATTATTATTATTATCAATTATTATTTTTAATGTTCACAATTAGCACAGTCTCAAAGGTGCAAGCAAAGACCCTTAACAAAGTTCAAATGATAGCAATGTACGATAATCTAGAAAGGTCATTAATTAAGTCCAATAAAATGGAAGGTCTAAAGTATATTTTAAAAACAAAGTCCATTAAACAAGAAGGTTTAAAGCATCTTTTTAAAACTAGTTATTGGGAGAGCAATTTCCTTGATGGCACTCGGTAAGGCATTCCAGACAGTAGAGCCAGAGTAGGAAAAGCCCCAAGCATCAAATGTGATGCGGGTCCTCTGGACCAGTGCTTCCCAAAGTGGTGGTGGGGGGACCGGTGCCGGTCCGCGAGCCCTCAGCTGACGGTCCGCAAAGTGAGTAAAAAACTGGTCAAATTGTCTCGGAATAAAGAAATGGCTATTATTTCTAAAAGTCATAAAAACTAAATAGGCCAAAAAAAAATAATGGTATGTTTCCGGTAACAGAGTTAAAAAAAACTGGGTAGGTAGGTACGAAAATAATTTTATTTTGGTAAAATAATTTTATGCAGTGATTTCCCAAAATTACGCCACTGCCCATTTAGGCACAGCGGTACATGCTGTATCAAAGTATGTATTTTCTATGCGAGTATTAAAAATGCCTAATTTGCAGAATGTACCTAAGAAACTGCTGTAGAAAACATTCTTATTTATTTAATTTTTGTTGACATCATTTTTCTTGCAAGGTGAAATGGAAGGGGCAGGGGTGGGGAAGGAATTATGGATTATGTACATTAAACAATAAACGTGTAGCAGACAACGACTGTTTAGGAAATATGCATGGGTGGTAACATGAGAAAATCGCCGACTTTTCAGGTCTGTTATCTCCTCAACATCATACATGTGTGTAAATTGTCCATGGAAAACATTGAGCCCATTTATTGTTATAATATTACTAGCATTTTTTACCCGGCGTTCGCCCGGGTTTTGCCCAGGCGTAATTTTTAACGGCTGCAAATAAAGGCTACTTACTTACTATATTTGCTGATGGGCTTCAAATATTTAAAAAAATGTCCATATATCTGAATGGAAACGATATTTAGAGGTGAACATAGTTGCTTTGCCCGTGTACTGCACGGGCAAAGCAAATTTATATATAGGCAATATTATTTGTTCCCCGTACTACACGGGTTATCTCTACCTTAAATAGGCGTATTATTTGTTCCCCGTACTACACGGGTTATCTCTAAATTATAATAGGCGTATTATTTGCTAAATAATAGACGAAGTTCTGCCGTTAGCCAGCGTGACGTAAGATCGCATAATTAGCCCGCGTAACGTAATTTAAGATTGCATATTTAGCCAGTGTGACGTGGACAAATGGCCATGCTATTATAAGATAGCCTCGTCGAAGCAGTTGGAAATTTAAAATGTCCATATATCGGCGTTTAAATAAAATTGCGAGCTGAAAATAGTCGCGTTGACCTACACGCGGCGTAATAATGTTTTGTAAAATTTTGTAAATCGCTAAAGCGTTCCGTTTCGGAGCCTTTAGACAACAGACATACATACAAACAAACATACAAACAAACAGAAGGAAAACGTAAACAGACTACGACTTATAATATAAATTAACGCTGCACATATTTACATACATGTAGAAATAAATATGGTATCCTAACGTCGTCTGCTAAGGAGACTGCTTGCTATGCAGATTGCTTATTAAGGAGAGTGATTGCTAAGGAGATTGGTTGCTAAGGACAGCGGTTGCTAAGGAGAATGGTTGCTAAGGAGGATGGTTGGTTGGTAGGGTGGTTGCTAAGGAGACTAGTTGCTAATGAAGGCAGTTGCTACGCAGGACAGTTTCTAAGGATAACTGTTGCTAAGGAAGGCAGTTGCTAAAGGGGCTGAGTCTGACTTTGAAACTGGTTGCTAATGAGGCTGACACAGAAGCTGCTTGCTTCAAAGCTTGGTTGCTAAGAAGGCTGGTTGCTATGAAAGTAGAATGCTACGGAGGTTGTTCAGTAGGCTGATTGCTAAGGAGGCTTTACTTTCATAATGGCACGTACGATAATAGGTATTTCTGATACAATGAATATGGCGGTCAGATTTGTGAAATAACCCTGTCAAATTACCGTGAGAAAATCCACCACTTTCGGGTCTATTACCTCCCTCTCCCAAACTCCACACTTTAGCCCTTTTATTGCTGTAATTTACGGCACCATTATTTCCATTGAAAGACCGCTAGTTTCCGAATGTCTCTGCGTTAGTGAATCCACCTATAATGTCGCGATTCTGCATCTCCGGCATGCAAAGGCTTAATGTATGTGAAGTAAACAATTTTGTTTAACAAATTTTCCGTTGAAAAAAATTTATAAAAAAATTTTCCCCCCAAAAAAAATTTTAATTTTCCCCCAAAAAAATTTTTTTTACAAAATTTTCCGAGTCGTGGCAAAAAAGTGACTCGGTCGCGTTACCGGAAACACACCATTATTTTGTTTTTGCCTTAGGCTAGCATTTAAAAGGCTACAGAGTCATAGAATTGGCTAATCATGCATTTGAATCAATTTTAAAACAAATTTGAAGAATTTATTTTAGGCAATCGAAAAAGATAAGTATTTAATAAATTAGGCACCAGTCCCCCTGCAGTGGGAAAATTCCTGCCGGTCCATGACACTGAAAGTTAATTCTTGCCAGCCCGTGACACTGAAAAGTTTTGGAGCACTGCTCTGGACTATTAGGTTTCCTGAGGTTGTAAAATGCAGAGAGGATCAGCCGGGGCAGCAAGTGGTACACAGAACCTGGAAAAATAGTAAGGGGCCAATCCATGCTGGCATTTGTAGGCAAGCACAGTCAGCTTGTAGTCGACTCTTTGTGGGAAAAAGCAGCCAATGTAGCTGTATAATTGGTTCAGAACTTCAGATACACCGGTTAAACTCGGCAAGCAGAGGACAAGGCGCACAGCAGTTCGCAAGAAGGTTTGAAGCTTTCAATACAGATACCGAGGCAGACCTGCTGACTCTGCTTGCTTACAAATACTATTACAATAGTCAAGCCCACACATAATCAGAGCTCTCACTAATGCAGTGCTGTCCAACCCACGACCCGCGGGCCGCATGCGGCCCGCGGGCTGATTCTAAGTGGCCCGCCCGAGCTCACTAAATATTTGCAATTTCTGTAAATAATGAAGTAAAAGACAAAGTCGCTGGCCTACTTGCATAGCTATTCATTCGTAACTTGGCTTATCATATGACAATGTGAACACAAAATCCAGTTCCCACGATGCATTCATTATGATTACTCTAAAATTAATTTTAATACAGTTAATAATTTTCAATAAATTTTAGTCGTTGCTTTTGAGTTGACTGTTCGGCCCTCGGCTTCAAGAGTTACTTATTCGGTGGCCCGCGGTGTCAAAAAGGTTGGACAGCCCTGCACTAATGCATGAGCAGTCTCCAGAATGAAAGATGAACCGCACATGGCTGACGAATATGATAGTAACAGACACTGGTCAGGTGGTTGACCTGTGGAATCGGCGATGTGGTTATCAATTCAGACTTAGATCGAGTACACACATAGATGGAGTGACACAGACGTCGGACAACACTGGACTAGGAGAGCAATGCTTAACCCTTTAATGACGAGCTGCATTGGTTTCCCATACATTTTAGCATACACTCATCATTAAAGGGTTAAACTAAATGCTGGGAGGCAAGCCAGATGACTTCAGTTTTGGCCAGATTTAAGCAGTTGAAATTAGTCTTCCACTTTAGAACGTCCTGCATGTATAACGATAGTTGAGGTACAAAATTATCACAGAATGATGGGTTGGAATGTTGATAAATCTGCAGGTCATTAGCGTTGACGCGTGAGAGAAACCCGAAACCGCAACAACGTCAGCAGAGTACAGAACGTACAGTACAGGCCCGAGGACACTGCCCTGGAGTACTTTGCAGGTGAGTTACACCACCTCTAAATTCAGGCCATTATATTGTACTAGTTATGACCTACCGGACAGGAGACCAAATCTGTGCTGCAGATGCTGGAGTAGAATCGGATGATCAACAGTATTGAAGGATGAGCTCAAATCAAGCATGGTGAGGAGTGTTACTTTCGAACTATCATAGCAAAATATCCAATATAACCTTCACGACAGCGGTCTCAGTCGAGTTAAAATGTCAATATGCCGACTTATCAGCAGGAATTAAGTTATGATAAAGGTATGCACTGAGCTGCAGACTGACGCAGCAATCGAGCAACTTCAAAACAAAGCAGATGTTTGAGATCAGTCTGTAATTTCGTGGAATGTGTGGATCCAGATTAGACATTTTCACAACAGGTGTGACTATTGCACATTTTTTACTTGAAGGAAAAATGCCATGTCAAAGTGAAGCATTACAAAGAAGAGCAACAAAAGGTGCAATCTGATCGACAAACCGCCTCTGAATCCAGGTCGGTACAGGATCAAGCTCACAATTCTTATTCGGCACATCCAAGACGAGTCGACGAATGGTAGCAAGGCGAAAGGACACTACCGAAAACACAAAAGTTTCAGATGCAGGGAGTTTTAAACCGAAGCACAACAGGGTTGCTGCAAAACACACCAAAGTGCCTCCTACAACTTCGCCACAGAAGCCATTGCAAAGATTTCAATCCAATTCAATCCTGGATAAACAACTAACAGCACTCTGGTCGCTTGCTATTAATCTCAACCTCACCACACAGTACCTTCTTGCATGTTGTTTTATGTTTCTACCAACTGTTCCATGCTTTGTTCCAGATTATCTTTAAATTACACTTTCAACCCAATTTCCAACTTATTTTTACATCATGTTTTCCTTATTTCAATTCATACTTTTCCTCTCAGACATGCCAATTAAAATTGGGAATTATTTTTAGAACTGAAATATCACTGGTCCTGCAATTTTAAATATAATGCACACTATTCTGTACATTTTTCCTCTCAGGACACCACTCATGTGTCGAACATTTTCAGACTATTACAGGAAACAATTGGCATGCAGTTATAGTACCGGTATGTCTTATAAGATGAAGCATAGTAGCAGATAACATACTTAGTCACCTGAATAAACACAGCAAAATTTTAAATATAATGCAGACTATGCCTTTAAATTTTTCTCTGTGCTAACTAAACATGTCTTTTAATATGTGGGGCTTACCAAAGCTCTTAGTGAAAAGGCATTCTCCAAGGTTTTCTGGCATTAGCGAGAAGACACTCAGCATGATGTCACCAGAAAAGTTGTGATTTGGCTGAATAAATGTACACAGAAATCGTCCATCCTGAGAGACATCCACATTTGCATCATTATGAATCTTTGCACGCCTCACTAATATGTTGGATTCACCTGCAACAAAGCAGATGCTTCAATTAAGTAACAGCTGACATAATCCTCTGTGTCTAAACTAAAAAAGCTTTGGAACTAATCACAGAGGTCAGATTTCATGCTATTCAATCTTGCTATCTAAATTTGCACTTTAGGTCATGTGGTCATTGGGCAACACGTGGATTCGATACCCGCTAGCCCCATAAGGTTGACTCAGCCTTACAACTCCCTATTATTATTATTATTATAATAAATAATAATAATAATAATAAAATAATAAAACTACTGGTGACATTTGCGAAACAAGCTTCCTCTTTCAAGGCCTATCGTGATGATCCAAAGTTTCAACACGGTGGCTTTCCAGGGCACTATGTCAAGGTGGGAGATGATGAAAGGCGAAACCTGAACAGATGATAACTGATGTTCATACACCCCAGAGAACGATAATAATAATAATAATACTATAATAATAAATGATAATAATTCTACTACAACGCCTATCAGTCGCCCTACAAATTGGAAACACTCTATCTGTCTTAGCCACCTCGGATTGCGACAACAGTAGCCAAGGACTGAAAGACGGCTCTGTACATAAATTTGCTGGCTTTATGAAGAAATAAATTTGTCTTATAATAATAATAATAATAATAATATGCCACAATCACCCAAACACATGCTTTTGTGGCAGTAGCACTGGAGTCCAGCGGTGCTTCGAGCTCAGAAGGATTGAATTTTGTGTTGGCGCTCGGACAAAAGTTGACGGATGCAACCGATGACACACTCGAAACAAGCTACCTATTCAAAAGACTCTCGGTAGCTGTCCAACGCAGGAACGCCATCTGTTTTTCCTCGACCTTACCATGCTAAATTGCTCACTTTGTTATAATAATAATAATAATAATAATAATAATAATAATAATAATAATAGTAGTAGTAGTAGTAGTAGTAGTAGTAGCCCGGGGCTCAATGACGGCTTACAAAATATTGTAAACAGTTAATTTAATTAGTCTGCATATTTGTTTGTTGGCTGTATGAATAAATAAATATGTTTATAATAATAATATTTATTATTATTATTATTATTATTATTCAACAATATTTATTCTCTCAATCAATCAACATCAATACATCAATAGACAAGCTGTCGTCTGAAATTAACGTCATAAATGCCGTTTGTGTCACATCTCCCTTAGGTCTGGCTCCGCTAAAGTGCCGCGGAAAGCCACCGAGTTGAACCGCTGGACAGTTATAGAGAGACGCTGCAGCAAGAAGCAGGTTTCTCTGGTGTCATTATTATTATTATTATTATTATTATTATTATTATTCTGTGGTTTTTGCCAACATTCAGACCACAATGCACTTGCTTATTTACTGATCCAAGCAAAACATTATAAAAGACATAATATGTCTTGCTTGGATCAATATATATATATATATAATATATAGTTACACAGCCAGTTTGACAGAAGTTAGTGATGCTTCCCTGCATTTACCTTTTCATCTGTCCAACTTTAAGCACCAGTACCAAATTGTTTGTAATCTTGTCTCATCAGTCAATGCACATACTAGTACTTATCTTGTCTCTGATAGCTCTTCTTCCCTAAGACTATAATGGCAGGCACTGAAAAAGATCTAACACTGTGACAAATGCAGTACACTACTGAGCTCTTCTTCATCAGGCTCTCTTCTTTCTGATAGATTTTTAACCTACTGTCTGAATTAATTTTAAAGTGCAGCCTGAATATACAATTTAATTTTATGGCATGCAATCAAAAGTCTGAAATTTTATGTTTGTGCAGTAAAGCCCTCACATACTTGTTATAACTCACCCAATAGTTATGCTAGAAATACACTCCTAGATTAAACTCTTAGTACATACATCTTTGTGTATATGAACTATTGTGCCATGCTTGCTCATACATCTTCATGCATTCAGTCACTCTGTGCCAAACAGAGTTTCTGGCAATAGTCCTAAAGTTTTCTGTTAACCTCAGGCTGGTTTGAATGTTTAGGCATCTAATACAGCCAGCATTTTAGGCCAAGATGATTCATAGTTCCATTTAATGCATGCCCAAGCATTTTACACATAATTAAGTCTGTTTGGACAAAGTACCTCCCTTATCTTCACTGAGTACACCTCTAATCTCACACTCTCTTCTTATTTTCATTAAGGTGTCGAATCGACTATTGCAATTCCCGTTTCATTGTCAAATGGCAATCTCAGAGGGATCGTTGGTTGAGGGGGATAGTATAAAGGATAACACTCTTGCCTGAAGTTTTCATGGACCCGGTTCGATTCCCGTTAGTTCATGCCTTCATTCCCTGGATGGCAGCAAAAGTACAATGAACTTGCATGACTGCAACTTTGTTGATTTATGACTTCTGTAATTTGTGTTCTTGTGAATTGTTTAATCGTCATAACATGTACAATTGTACATGTACAGAGCAGTGTGTTTGTCAGGCGCTTCATTAAAGAATGAATATTATTATTACTACATGACTAATTTACAGATAGACTTCTTGTTCTTTCCCAACTCTAACCTCAATAAGGTTAGTGAGACCCACTTTTGTCAGGTAGTAATAAGGTGCTGCAAAAATTGTCAGATGCAATCACACAAGAGCAGATTGGATTTCTTTTAAGGTTTTGAGTTTGTCCAAATATCTGCAGTGGAGATGTTGACCAGTGAAAAAGCAATTTTTTAAATCTATATTATAAGTTGAAGTCTGTTTAAGTTTTCCTTCCGTTTGTTTGTTTGTATGTTTGTTTGTCCATTATCTAAAGGCTCCGAAACGGAACGCTTTAGCGATTTACAAAATTTTACAAAACATTACGCCACGTCATGGTCAACGCGACTATTTTCAGCTCGCAATTTCATTTAAACGCCGATATATGGACATTTTACATTTACAACTTTTAAACGAGGCTATCTTAATACCGCCCATAGTATGGCCATTTGTCCACGTCACGCTGGCTAAAATTAATATGCAATCTTACGTCACGAGGAGCATTTAGGTCAACGCTCTGATTTGCAACCAATCACGATGACCGTTGATTTCAAATCAGAAGTGGTAACGCCCACGGTAGAATTTCAATGCAACACTTTAGGGATACAAAATTTTTAACGAACGTTTTCATTTGAATTTCCATAGATCTCAACCCAACTTTATATCAACTCAAAATTTACTTTAAATTCCGATATTTGGACATTTTAAGTTTCGATGTGATCATAGTTTCAATGCCACTGAATTCTAGCTATGCAGGAGTATATATTGCATAGAGTTGCAATTAAACAATTTCAAGCCAGCGCGTAAATTTCGCCAGAGGGACACACGAAAAATTAGCACATCTCTACCTTAAATAAGTGTATTATTTGTTCCCCGGCGCTGACGAAGATGTCGTTAAATTCAAATACACGGGCGCTGAGGAAAACCCGGGCGAACGCCGGGTAAAAACTGCTAGTATTACATATGAAATTAAAGATCACCACAGACTAGCTCCTAGAACAACATATATTCAGGTTTATTATTAACTAGCATTTTTACCCGGCTCCGCCCAGGTTTTCCCCAGGCGTAATTTTTAACGGCTGCAAATAAAGGCCTACTTACTATATTTGCTGATGGGCTTCAAATATTTAAAAAATGTCCATATATCTGAATGGAAACGATATTTAGAGGTGAACATAGCTTTGCCCGTGTACTGCACGGGTTATCTCTACCTTAGATATAGGCAATATTATTTGTTCCTCATACTACACGGGTTATCTCTACCTTAAATAAGTGTATTATTTGTTCCCCGTACTACACGGGTTATCTCAACCTTATAATAGGCGTATTATTTGTTCCCCGGGCTAAATATAATAGACGGAAATTTGGCCATTGTTCTTTTACCTCGTTGAGCGCGGCAATGTTCCACCAATCGCTCGAAATTTTTAGAAGCAAAGTCGCAGCCTTAGGACGAATGCAACTGATCTGCATATTTAGCCCGCGTGACGTAAGATTGCATATTTAGCCCGCGTGACGTGGACAAATGGCCATACTATGGCCAGATAGCCTCGCTGAAACAGTTGGAAATTTAAAATGTCCATATATCGGCGTTTAAATAAAATTGCGAGATGAAAATAGTTGCGTTGACCTAGACGTGGCGTAACAATGTTTTGTAAAAAAATTTCAATCGCTAAAGCGTTCCGTTTCGGAGCCTTTAGCTGGACAGACAAACATACATACACAAGGACCAAGTAAACAGACTTAGACTTATAGTATAGATTTCAAACTGACACACTGCAGTATGATTACAAGTCATAGTATGAACGGATGATTACAAGCTATTACAGGAGTAAAATTTAACTGTTTGGTAGCCATGCAAGTCGCCCATCTGTCTTACTGCTATTTATATTTTACCAATGCCACCTAGCAAATGAAAGGCTGAGGCAACCTTTGGCAGGGTAGCGGGATTCGATTCCGAGTCCAAGTTGATCTTCTACTCTTCATGCTAGAATGTTACCATTCACCTAAACTCCCCCCTCGAAGCTACGAGAAACTACAATGTAAATGTCTATACTACATATGTAAGAGATTCTTAAGATATATATATATATGTTCTATTAAAATCACAATTACATACAAAAAGGGCTGACGTGTTTGCTACAGCTAATATGCAGTAGGACATGACCATAGAAACACATTTTTTCACATCACTCATGCGAGTTTACAGCAAGTCAGGAAGAAATAAGTGACAGCAATAAATAATAGTCATTATAAAAACCAAGATTTTTTTTCTGGTTTACTGACGATAGAAGGCCCAGAACACTAAAACAGTGACACTTACTGTTTGTTAGGTCTGGAATCTGGCACTTGATAAAATCCCAGGCCTGTATACGGTAGGTCTGATCCACGACGTTACTTCCAACTGAACTTTCACCATTGGCCACTAAAGCACCTTGTCAACAGGACAACTCAAAATATTATGCATGGACTTAACCCTGATGTGACAAACTGGATATATATACGTTAAGTCACTCACACACAGCTCTAGTAATCAATAGAAATATTATGGCCAATGTCCTTATGTTTGCTATAACCTTATAAAGTCTGATTTAAGTTTAAAGCCAGCATGAAAGTTAGGTTAATTTTACATTACGACATGAAAAGTCAGATTTAACTTTATGCTTTGGCTGAAAACATCATTTTGTCCTTACCACAACTCAGTCAATATTTCAGCTAGAAAAACACACATATATATCCAAACGTCCATTGTGTCCTCTTTCATGTGCTCGATAATGCAGTGCTTAGTTAGTATGTCATAAGGTAGTGCGGCCGTCTTAATCATGACGTACGGCGTACGTCATGGGGGACAGAAAAGGTTAAAGTAATTTAGAATTAAAAGTTTTATATGCCAAACACGATAGCGAGAAAAAGGTATAATGCTATCTTTGTATGAATGTAATAAACGATGGACTATTTTCTTGGTGTAATGGGATGTTTCGCATTTATTCTGAGCACTTCAATTATGTGAATTGGCATGTTGATGTTTATTGGTATTCATCGGAAGTGTATAAGTTAAGAAATTTTCTATGAAATAATCAAAATTTCTTATTTTATTTTGAAAATATTGTTATTAGTTTTAAGTAAATAATTTCTGTGAGTTTTGTTGACAATTGAGTACCATCATTATTTCAAATGTTTCTCCCAAGGCCTATAGTGTGTGATGAGCTAAAGCAGATAGACTTGGGACGGGTGGGTGGCCCGAATCCCTGAAACGAATTTCGGCCGGAACCCACGAAATTGATTTTTTAAGTCCGACCCGAATAAACAAATGACAAATAAACATGTGAATCGTATTGGATCCGTTAACGCCCGGGACGTGAACGGAATCCAAGCAACTACATTCATGCCCGCCACGCTATTGGCTAAAGCATGTCATGTGAAATTGTTAACTAACGTCGGGATTTTCAAATGGCAGACATCTAGAGTGTCGTTTAGGGTTAGATTCAGCGTCGTGAGGGTTGGTTAGGGTCAGGTAAGCCACCGTGAGGGTCGGTTAGGGTCAGGGTTAGGGTTTGTGTCATCATAAGAAAACATAGTCAACAATCTTCCACCGCTTTCGGGAGTGTTTATCGATCGGCTCCTTTCACGTCCACAAAATCATGTGACATGCATTGACCAACTGCGCAGCGGGCGTGATTCGAGTTCTGTGTATACAATCATGTCGGGCGTGGATGTATCCACAACTGAATAGGCAGTATATCGATATACATCAAGGCCACGCTAGGTCTATGTCATGTTAACAATTTAACTCTGAATAGCTTTCTGGAGTAAGGCCGCTTTCTAGAAACTGCTTTCGGTAATCGGTAAATCGGGCTAGTGTGTATGGTCAGCATTTTCAGGGATCGGGGATTTGGGTTGACCCCCCTTGGGACATAGCATCGTTGAGCCTGGCCTCATCTTATTGTAACTGTTGGTTTTGGTTTATTTGATGTTGGTGTTTCATTTTAACATGTTTTAGCCTCCAAATGGTTACTTACAGTGTTGTCCCAGTTAGGGTTTTCTGTTAGTTCCGAAGAGGTTAATCGTTACAAGCAATCCATTGTTCAGACTAATGACAGTAATCCACCCCAAAACCATCCACATTCCTTCACTTGATGGTCAGCAAATAATGTTGACCACAATATTGTGACACTTAATGGCTTATGGGTTTACATAGGATGGGCATAATGTCTATGTCAGTGCCATATGGAGGCTTTCAGATTTAACTGCTTGTGGATCATTTGGTGAAAGGCTGTTAAACGACTTGAAAGAGTCAAGGTCATCAAACTCACAAGAGCTACAAACATTCCATTGTCATATTACATTTCACCCAATGAACCCCTCTGACTTTATTAAAGTTTATACCCAGTGCTTTTTTTCTAGAAAAAAGGTTCCGGAACTCAACAAATTCAGAACAGTTATAGTGGCATATTTTATGGTAATATTTTTATTTCATATAATATCAATATCATAAACACTGAAAGCACTTAGATTAAATAAAGATATCTAAATAATTTACAAAAATTTTAATGAAAAATTTAATTTGCTAAATTATTTTTTAATAGCTGAAAAAAGGTCCCGGAACGGCGTTTCGGACCGTTCCGGCTGAAAAAAAGCACTGTTTATACCTATAGCTGACATCAAGAAAGTGCTCATCGCTCAGCCACCTTCTTTTTGGATTTGATATGGTAAGCAGGTTGGCCTTTCAGAGATGAACATAATGCAAGACCAGTGAGACCACACTGGAATGGTTCAAGCACATGATTCACATTGGCAATCATTCTCCCCTTGTTGATTTTTGCCTGTTATCGATTTGAATCTTGGTGATAAATCGCGCATCTTTTCCATTTCGAGTTTCATTAGCAACCAGGCTGCAAAGTTTAACTCTTTCGCAGCTACGTTCTTTTTGATGAATTTCACCATACTTAGTTCATATGAAGACAAACACTTAAATCTGTCGAAATATAGACATGCCCTATATCATTTTGTTCGTATTTGATTTCTCAACAATATTCTATCTTGAAAAAGCATATCAATTTATGTGTTTACCTTAAAATTTATAAATAAATGAAATTTTTTTGTAAATAAAAATAAAATGATAACATTAGAAATTCATAAAAAATCGACGAATAGTATATAATGTAATAAAAAAACTTATAAATGTAGCCATGTGAATGACAAACTTGTAGCAACGGAAGAAGGGCTCAAAATTAGTGAATTTAGTCGAAAAATGATCTTATATTGCTTCCACTCTATGATTTGACAACGGCCCTCACAACGGTAAGTTTCACGACGTTGCCGTATTTCAGACCCAAAATTGTCCACCACGTCAAACGTACCCTATTTCTTTAGAGAGCGTTTACAAAATTGCCTGACCGATAAATTTTATTTTTTGGACTTCGCTGATGAATAAAAAAATATAACTACAGAGAAGTGATCAAATAAGCTAATTTTTATCCTAATAAATGATGGCATCGCCGTTCGGCGTGCGATTGCCGATCGGTCATCTTCAAATCTCGAAACCTCTGCATCGTCAAACATATTTGTTTTATAGCCTTTACAACATTTATTGAACGATATAATTTATTTGTCTGAAGTTTGCTGATGAAAAAACATTATATTACAGAGAAATGACCAATGATCAATAAGGGGACGTGACTATTTACATTGAAATGGCCGGGTGTAAGAATGTCAAAATATCATCGCCAAAGTTGCCCTTTTAACTTCACCAAATTATTGGAAAAACCCATGTCAGGGTATTTTTCGGAATCTACAACATTTCCTCTATCTAACATGTATAAATAGAACTCTAAATATAGCCAATCATATGCGAAATGAACGCGTTTGTGTTATGCGGTCGTTTTCGACCGCATTCACCGCGAAAGAGTTAATATAAGACCCGCTTGTGTAACTTTTGATCAGCCTCTTTGGATAACGGTGGTTGAGATTGTTGAGGCTGAGCATATGAACAACAGTCTATGCAAACTTGATGGGTTTCACATGCTAATGAGCTTTCTGGATAGCATTGGTGCGCTCATGTCTGGCTGCGGCCTAGCAGTAGTTTTGCAGTGCTGTTACGGCTCCAATACAGTCATTCATATGTTGTGAGGTAAGGCTGTGCACTGCGTGGCCATTTCTTAGTTGATTCCGCCCTCAAAACCATCCAACTGCGATCTGTACTAGATAATGTTGATGAATCAATGTCTTCCAATGATGTACTAAATCATGCCGATGTAGTCATTATATGATGCTGTTGCACAAAGTGAGATTGATAAGATGTCTTCAGCAAACTTACACAAACTTACATTTAGATTATTAAGGACTTCAATCGTGCTGATCGAACTGGAACTAAGTCTCGGTGGGTCCCAGCTCTGTACGGTCTGCCCCAGGGCTCCGTCCTTGGCCCCTCCTGTACATTATTTATACTTCTGGTCTTCCCTCACTCCTTGCAGAGCATGCGGTCTTGGGTCAGCTATATGCAGATGACATACAGGCATACTTGTACTGTCTGTCATCAAATTCCACCTCTGCAGTCCGGGCTATGGGTCGGACACTGGATGGGTTGGGGATATGGATGTCGTCAAATCGCCTTTGCCTTAACCTGGCAAAGTCAAAATTCATTTGGCTGGGCAACCGGCAGCAGCTTGCTAGATTTGACTTAGCCACCCTTGCTGCTGAATTCCCCAGTTACACTTTCTCCACTACTGTTCACGACCTTGGCATCTTACTGGACCAAGAACTATTCTTGCTCCTCATCTCCATTATCTTAGTTGCAATTGCTTTTACTAGTTGTGCCAGCTTTGCATTGTCGCACACTCACTGACTCCCAGTGCTGTCACCACTTTACTGCATTCCTTTGTCTGTGCCCCACTTGACTACTCTTCTTCTCTTTACTCCGGCCTACCGTCTGGTCGGCTGGCGTGCCTCAACCGGGTGCTCCGCTCTGCGGCGCGTCTTATTGGCCGAACCCAAATTCGTTCACGTCTCTAAGTACATGCTGGAAGCCCTACAATGGCTCCCTATCCACCAGCGCATTGTGTACAGGATCGCCTCTCTGGTGTGGCAATGTCAGCTGGGCACTGCCCCAACCTATCTGCGGGACCTCTGTCGTCCCGTATCGGACGCCCAGGGTTGTCGCCTCCTTCACTGCTCTGGGTGGGGGGTGCTCATAGTTCCGTTTGCCCGCACAGCTACTTTGCAAAATCGTTCTTTCTCAGCGGTGGGCCTGACCATCTGGAATGGGCTGCCCAATTGCACATGCTTCCCAGAACACTGTCTGACACGTTCTATACTAGCCTGAAAACTGTTCTTTTTGGCCGTGCTGGAGTCGGGAGCATCTCCGAGTAGTTCCCTTGAAGAGGTGCACCTGAATGAAATGAATGAATGAAATCATGTGGCTTGGTACTAGGCAGCAGCTTACCAAGCTTAACTTGGAAGGTTTGGCTATTGAATTCCCTATACCTATAATTTTTCAGCTACAGGACCTTGGTATCCTATTGGATCAGGAGCTAACCTTTGCACCACATCGCCTTAGTCCGTACTGTAGCACATTCACTAAAGGGCAGTGCTGCAACTACTCCAGACTTGTGCATGCCTTCATTGCAGCATGGCTTGATTAATGTTTATTCTACTCGGGTCTGCTGGATAGTTGGTTGTCTTGTCCTGATAGTGTACTGCGAGCTGCAGCGTGCTTTATTGGCCAAATACCATTATGATCATGTCACCAGATATAATATGTTGGAGGTTCTGCATTGGCTCCCTGTCCATCAGCACACTGAATATAGAGTTGTCTCTCTGTCTGGTGATGCCAACTTGGCTTCGCACCAGCCTACCTAATAGACCTTTGTCATCCGATTTCAGGGACTCAGGGTAGCCGTTCCCTCAGCTCTACTGAGGGGGTTCTGATGGCACCGTTTGCCCGCACAGATTTTAAGTTTTACAAAATCATGAATTCTTGTGGTAGGTTTTTAAAATCAGATTTGCATTCTTTGGCCCTAAGAACATATTTTTGAAAACATAATAAAAAATAATCAACTTTCTGATATGCATGTAAGTTTATATAAAATTATGATATATGATTGTTTTCTTTTTGTGGCCGCCATCTTGGATTTCGAGGGCCATCTACGATTAAAGTAGTTTGACTGTTTGGGAACTTCTTTGGTGTGTACAATACAACATAATAATGAGTTTTTACATTTTAATTTTCAAGCCCTAGGCCCAAAACCACTCCCCTATAATAGAGGAAATGATATTTTTCAAGGAAAAGGGGGTCAAATTGGATTTGGGCCCTAGAAGGGGGCCTGGTGGCGCGATTTTCTGGTATCTTCACTACAGTGTCTTACAATATATTATAGTAGGCTGACCAGATATTAGAAACTAAAAACCAGGACACTTCAATCACAAAATAAATTTGTGATGTTGTCAATAATTAATATAATATAACTTGCACAAATATCTATTTTATGCTTATTATATTGGTATAAGACTATACTAAGTGAAAGGTTTGATTCAAATCATGCTTTTAAATTTAAAATTAAATTCTAAATTTCTCAAATCAGTTACTCAAATTTGGCACCTGAATGTATGATTCTTAAACGTTTTTTTGTCTGCTAACATTCTATCATAACACATCTTGCTTTAAAATTGAAATTTAATTATTTTAAACTTATCAAATCAGTCACTCATATTTGGCACTTGAATGTATGCTTCTTAAAAGTTTTTTGTCTGCTAATAATTATTCTG
Organism: Aporrectodea caliginosa; assembly: GCA_020284085.1. Classification (NCBI taxonomy): domain Eukaryota; kingdom Metazoa; phylum Annelida; class Clitellata; order Crassiclitellata; family Lumbricidae; genus Aporrectodea; species Aporrectodea caliginosa. The sequence goes on along the minus strand of JACEVL010000128.1, from coordinate 2,481,053 downwards.
TCATAAAATTCAACACATATTTCTTCCATATTCACTTTCACTAGATAGTGAAAACAGCTTCAAGAGTTTCTTCTGATAATCGACTTTTTTGATCTGACCAATAAGAGTTCATCAGTGAGAAAACTCGCTCAACTGGAGCATTAGTTCCAGGAATTGCTAACAAGAATTGTAGAATCATTTTCAAATTTGGAATAATTATCTCTCTTTCTTGTAGATCATTGCAAATCTGCACCCATCTGCTATCCACCGCAACATTGTTTTCATTCCATTGTTCCACTTTTTCTCGACTAACAAAATTACAAACGCATGTCATTTCATCAAACAGTGCATTGTCATCAATGTCATACCCAGCTGGCTTACAAATTTTGATAAGATCCTCAAGGCTTCTTTCAAACATATCCAAAACTAATTGTTCCTCTCAAATTCATCCAACTGAACAGCTTGAATGGTGCATAACTAACTTCCCACATGTCAAAATATCCCAACGAAGTTGCATAAAAAGATTGAACTGTTTTATGAAAATGTGTTTTATCAGAATATTATCACTACGACAATATGACGTTTAGAACAGGAAGAGGTATCATGCATGGTAATAAATAAAAGTGAGATTAAAATGAATTTACTCGCCAGATGCCAGTTGTAAAATCAAGGAGACGTTGATAAATTAAGTAAGTATATCCTTTATTTGATCACATGACAAACGCACATGAAATACATCATAAAATTATATAAGATCGGAAAGTCAGGTCAGTTTTAAAAAACCGGGACATATTTAGAGTTTGGACTACCTTTCCCGGCAGCCGGGACATTTAGAAGAAAATCGGGACTGTCCCGCGAAAACCGGGACCTCTGGTCAGCCTATATTATAGTCATATTTTGCTTGTTTTTCAGCTTGTCAAATTTTTCTGAAGTTCTGCCATCCATCGATCCCACTATATAATGAGAACACTGTCAGTGGGAAGATACGATGGTAAGGGAGAGGACTCGCCATCTGCCCCCATTTGCCGCGACGCAGAAAATAAAGTTGCTAACACTTCACACCCATGGTTGCCTCAGGGCTAGCTTAAAGGATTGCTCTTCTTCTCTTCTTTTTATGTGCATCAAATTTGTGAACAAATATTTAGAATTCCTGCCGTTATCCTGATACTATATCTCACATCTCCAGGTTCACTCTTCTGTGGGGTTAGGGTGTATCAATATGCTGATGACACCCATGCATATGTCAAGGGTCTAGCTTCAGAGGCTATCTCCCTAGTGGAGAAAATGATCATGACATTGGAGGTGATCCTTAGCCACCTTGGGCACAGTCCCATCCAGGCCATTACCAGAGAGGCCAGTAAAATGGGACTGACTATTTTGCAAAACATGAAATCATAGACACACACCTTTTACAAGAATTTGAAAACTGTTCTTTATCGCTGTAGTTGGGTTGGGAGTGCCTCTGAGTAGGTTATCTTGGAGGGGCGCTATATAAGTCCTCTGAATGAATGAATGAATGAAACACCCACAAAGTTGACCTGCCACCACCCCTGGACAGTTTCACCATAACATCCTCTTGTCACGAGATGCCACGAGGAGGAATGCATCATTCCTCCTCGTGACATCTCTCTCAGCTGGTGGAGCTCCTGATGTTGCTCCCGGTAAGTGCTGCACAGATCTGTAACTTGGAATTTCTCGGTTGTCTTCAATAGCTAAACAAGATGCACTAATTTTATTTTGCAGCTCTCACAGTTCACCTATTCTCCTCCATACCCTTGGCTGTTTTTCTTGTATGGGGCGCAGTGGTGTAGGGGTATGTTCGGTGCCTTGCAGCTGGAGGGTTGCAGGTTCGAATCCACCTCAAGCCGTCCGCGTAGGGACCTTGAGCAAGTCCTTTGCGCACAATTGCTCTGCAATATAATTGCTTCTGCGCCGCCGAGGCGTGTGGCACTTCTGATCTTGGGGCAACCTTAGTAAGATGGGCGATATCAAAGATCAGTTGTATTGTATTGTAATCCTACTCTAGTTCGACCAGATGTGCACGAGTCTCGTAAACACCGATAATTTTATTATTATTTACTAGATGTTTACCCGTCCTAAGACGGTTAAAGGAAATTTAAAGAAAATGTGTTCCCTCCCTCCCTCCATCACTCCCTTCCCCTTGACGCCCCATTTCCTCCACTCCCTCCCGTCCAGTGTCTCCTCTTTCGTCAACTCCCTCTCCCTCCTGTCCCGTTTCGTCCCTCCCACCCCACCCGTCCCCTCCCTCCATCCCTCCCTTCCCCTCCCCTCCACGCCCCATTTCCTCCACTCCCTCTCCCTCCCTTCCAGTGTAGAGTCCAGCTACGCTGGACTCGTGTTGACTCTGTGATGGCAATCTGGCGTGTTTGTTCATTGGCCGCTATACGGCGCTCACGCGTCCCTACCGATGTGAGTGGTTGTCGACCGCTACGTGGCGATCGTATGTGACTGGCCAACCTCGCGTTCCCCTCACCTGCCCCTCCAGCACGAGCCCACCTATCGTTCCCCTCACCTGCCCCTCCAGCCCGAGACACAGAAATGTGTGCTGCCATCTGGCGAATGACTCTTGCGAAACAGCGTTACACCACGACACAGATGCACGCACACATGCACGCAGAGAGATTTCTGTTCAATTATATTATTAATTCGACCTTGGTGTCACTTTGGACCAAGAACTAACCTTCACGCGGCATATCAACCTACTATGCCGCGATTGCTACTACCAGCTGCGTCAGCTTAGAGTGGTCTTCCGTTCTTTAACCTCTAATGCTGCCTTAACGCTTATCCACTCTTTTATTGTTTCTCGCCTTGATTACTGCAGCGCCCTCTATGTGGGTCTTCCGGCGGCTCGGGTTGGGTGCTTGGTTCGGGTCATGCGAGCGGCGGCACGCCTTATTGGCCGCATCGCAAGATTCGGCCATGTCAGTGATTACATGCGGGATGTCTTGCATTGGCTCCCTTTCCCGCAGCGGATCGCTTACCAGATCTCTGCCTTGGTTTGGCGCTGCCTCGCGGGTGTGGCCCGTTTACTTACAGGAGCTCTGCTGCTCCACCCTGAGCGTCCAGCGCCGTGGCTATCTCCGCTCCTCTAAGCAGGCTGAGCTTCTTGTTCCCCGGTCACGGACAACTATTATGCAGCGCCGTGCCTTTTCTGTTGCTGGCCCTGCAATCTGGAATGACCTCCCTGTGGATCTACGCCTAATGCATAGAGCCCTTGCGGCCACATTCTTCTCTAACCTGAAGACTGTTCTCTTTAGCCGGGGTTGAGTCGGGAGCGCTTCTGAGTAGATAATCTTGAAGGGGCGCTATATAAATCTCTGAAATGAATGAATGAATCATTTTTAATTAAATTTATAACGCATGCATGGTCACACTGAAAGTGAATCTGAGGCACAGATATTCAGATGCCAGGAGGAGATGCAGTTAGATATCCAAGTGCTTGAAAGCCAAGGAGAAATCGAGTTTTGAGCCACTCTTTGAAGGAAAGAAGTGAATTCGAGCAAGACAGTGGCAGTCGATTCTATTCTTTGAGGGCAGAGGCATGGAATGCACACGAGCCTATAACTGTTCTGCATCGTGGTTCAGCCAAAAGACCCATACTTGATGATCTCAGGCAACGAGGAGGGATGTCAGGAGTTAGTACTGATTGAAGATAGAGAGGTGTGCTGGTGCTGAGGGTACTGTAGGTCAAACAGGTCAATTTAAATTTAAATTTTTTAATTTGGCCATTGCTGATAGCCACTTCGTTCAAGCCATCGAACCTGCTAGGAATGGAGGTCTTGGCATCCGTGGTGTGTCCTTGCTGGCATTACCCGCCTTTCTCGCTTACGAAGCAGGCACCACATCTTTGCAGGCCTCCATCTTGTGCAACTTTCTGTGATGTGCTCAGGATTACTCTCTTGTAATGGACCAAGAACAATGGTTAACTGAATTGGGTGCTCCATTTACCAAAGAAATACTCTCTCATAAGTAATGTGCCTGGAACCACCCTCTCATTCTGAAAGGCCTTATAGGTCTCGGGTAAGAACTGATTACGACCAGGTCAAGTTGAGGGCAGTCGCCTCACTACATGTGGGTGATTGGCTCCGGGGGACTTCCCATACGCACTTGTGGACTGAAGCTAAATGATGAGGCAGCCCGTATTTCAATAGGTCTGCACCTTGGGGTCGATTTATGTGCTCCACATGAATGCCCTTGTGGAGCGACGGCCAAAGAGGACAGCTCACACGGCACGTCATGCTGTCTTGGGCTGGGTCGTACTGCCAGACATGACTTAGTAACCGATATCATTTGGTGTGGCCTCACCAAAGCTGGCTTCATGGCTGCAAAGAAGCCTACTGGACTTGCCATGTCCAGTGGGAAACGTCCAGATGGCGTGACTCGTATTCCATGGGAGAGTGGCAAATGCCTTCCTGGGATGCCACTGTTACCAACACCCTGGCAGAATCATACCATACTAGATCAGCCGAGGTTGCAAGGTCTGCTGCCAAGATAGCAGCAGGTAAGAAACCATACAAATATACAGCAATTTTGTCATTGCACTGCTTTGTGCCCTTTGCCTTTGAAACTCTGAGTCCAGTAAACCAAAATGGCATTGCACTGATCAACCTTCTCAACTATTGCCTTGCCCAAGTTCACGAGACAACACAGAGACTACTTCTCTATTTCAGCACTTATCCATGCCTATCCAGGGCTTCAAAGCATTCACTTTTTGTAGCACCTTTTTCTTCGACAGAACCATCCGTGAAGACCAGCCATTCCAGAACAACACTCCCCTAATTTTTTTAATCCATAGGTACCTAGAGTGAAGACAAAAATAATGCTCGTGATAATACAATAATAATAATAATAAAAATAACAATAATAATTTCATATTTTCACTTGTTCACCCACTACGCGATATTACTGGATAGTGGCATGTCGAGGCACCCCAGCCAATCACAAACCTCCAGTGAGTCACAGAGCAATGTCATCAAAGCCAGCGGAGTGTGTAGCCGGTGTTTGGCGGTCAGACAACTGGACCTCTACGGCCCGAGAAAAAACAGCCTGTGCCTGGTCTCTTGCCAGCCTCCGCTGTCCACGATGGGAAATGCGGCGGCATCCGAGACAACTCAACCTGTCGGAGGAGGGATGGCGGAAACGAACCAGCCGGTGCCCACAACTGGGGTCTATGCAGAAAACGCAACAAACGCCAGCGATGATAACGCTAGAGGTGAAAAGTGACAGACTACAACACCCGAGACAACAAGGAGTCAGGATTCTTAAACAAATCTTAAGGGAGCCCGCTTTATGTGCTCCAAAGCCCCAATGCCATCCTGCAAGCCATCTGCAAGAAACCAGACACAGTCGCGTCCTGGCGCTAACTATTATGGTTTACCTTCAACATAATGAAGCAGCCACCGTGTGCAGTAATAAAAAATCGACTGGACAGACAGGATTATCAGCGCACGGAGGACGTGCTGGACGAGTTAGTAACAATAGAGGGTACACAAAAGGTGGGAATGCACAGGCCCTGCTCCTTTCGGCGGTCAACTCCAAGCTAAAAGAGGACAACATGCGGGCCACCACACGGATCCCTTTTAGTTGAGATCACCTGGTAAGAGTGACCAACAAAACCTTTGCTGCAATGCAAGCAAGGCACCTCTATTTTTAAAAAAACCTCGAGGACTCAGACCCATCGTAATTGGATAAGTCTCCTCCAGACTTATCCTCCAGACTGACAGCAAAATGTGCCAACAAGTACGCACTAAGCAAGTTGGTGTCCGTCTTCACACCCCACTAAGTTGGCATTGCCACACCGGGCGGTGGTAAGGCACAGTCCATGTTACAGAAGTTTTGTGACTGACATGACATAAGAGCAGATCTTCATCAAACTTGACTTTATAAATGTATTTAATACCATGCGCAGAGATGTTATGCTTCCCAAGAGCGAATCTATACATACTAACCTTACTGGGAGCCCCTTTGTTGAGGGGAAGGCCCTGGACCCTCTATTGTCACTGCACCATAGCAAGACACTGGAGACGGCACTGTGACACCTAACCAGTGTCCAAGCACAAGGCACGCTCATGCTATTACGATTATGCTTCGGAGCACTGAAACTCACATACTTACTGTGCTCGGGCCTTGCTGAAGCCATCCACTGTTGGAAACAAGCGACACCCCCCAGATGAGACAGGGCCTCGAAAGGATCTTAAACGTCAAACTCAACGACACTCAGTGGGTACAGGCCACACTGCCCATCAGAGATGGTGGACCCCAAGTAAGACAGGTCATCTTCTGCCTACTAGACGTCAGCTGCATCAACCAGGACACTCCAGCAGCCATCATCGACCATGAGTCATGGGTGGACGAATACGAAAAGGAGATACTAGATGCCCACATCTTGACATTACCAGGAGGTAAGGCAGCAGCACTGGCTAGACAGAAGACCTGGGAGAGACCCCTGATTGAACTGGTTAGGACCGCGAATGACCCACTCAACAGGGGCAAGACTAGGAGTGGTAACAGCACCCCACACCGGTGACTGGCTTTTGAAAGTGCCAATAGCATCATGTGTAATAGGTCTGAGTAATAGAGAGTGACGCGGGAGACAAACTCGTCCCCATCAATGTTCCCTCTTAGCTGCGCGCATGCGCGCGCGCACGGCATTTCAAACTAGCGCGCACAGGATTTTCCTCCTAGCACACAAAATTTGGTGAACTTTCACTTTTATGACGAAGTGAAATTTTGCCCTTTGTTCCAGTCGAGTTCAAAAGACCACAACAAGGCCTGTGTTAAGAAATGTCTGCCCGCGATGGTGTCAGCCTCCCTGGAGTCAGAACTCTGGCCTGTTCATAATAGTTGCTTCACGATACATGATATGTGGGGTGTTTGTCTAGCTTGCCCGATGTGTCAGAGTTAAACGTAGATCACTCGGCACTGACCCATGACCGTGGGTCAACGTCTACCCGCGAAATAATATCTGCCTTATCCGTTTCTCTTTCATTCTCTCACTCACTGTCGGTGTCTGTCTCTCGTCGCCTCTCGTTATACCTCTGTCTCTGTTGCAGCCTGCCTCTGACTTTGTCTCTGTATCTTTCTATAGAGCTATGTGGCCTGTATACTACATATGAATGCAGTCTTCATGATATTCGGCCAGCTGTGAAAGCAGTCCTTCAAGTTCATATTACAGTCGCTAATTAGCCAGTTGACTTCATAGCCAGTCCTTGACTGGACAGCTGCTTACGTGCACCTCACTTCTGATTTTAAGCCTAAATATAATGTATGAACGAAAATTATCCCACAGCCAACACTACTGGTAAACGATGGGACGAAGTTGGATTTATTTAAAACGACACATGAGACATAAAACACATGTCGATTTCATTACAAAACTCAAACATAAAGATCGAGGCATTTTGAAGATGTTCACGGAATGAACCAGCGAATGATTGGAGTTAGCGCAGCGAAATACATCAAACCCAGAAAAGGTGAAAGTTTTCATTGATAGCGTCATACTTGCTGTTAAATTGACCACCTAGAGTCCTAGACTGTCTAATAAGAATTATGAGCCTTGTAAATTCTGGGCAAAAAATTGACCTGGATCACGTGTGTTGTCATTGGCAATCTCGCAAAGACAGACGCGAGAAAATCTAAGCTTAACTTTTTGTCCTTTTATACCCTATACAAAGACTTTGTAGCCTTTAATAGTCTAATAGACGAGCCTTAATTGTTTAGGAAACAACTTGAATCATGTATAGGCCTACGTTGCTAAAATGCAATCATAGAAAGCATACCCTTGTGAATCGATTAATCTTTAGTTATATTAAGTGGCTATATTGAGTGGGGTCATCCCACGTTTGAACCCGCATGAGGACAGAAGAAGAAGTTACAGCCTACATGCTTGTCAATTATATTTGTTCATGTAATGATCAATTACATTGTGTAGGCTATATTCTATGTCGGCCTAATCATTCTATACAATTCTACTACAATGTTTGTCACATGCACATAAGTACTAACTTACTTACTTCAACTTATCTACCTGTACGTTTTGTATGATGCGACGCGACATGGTGTCTCGGTAAAAAAAACACCGAAAGGAAGGCTACTGGAAAACACCTCTTTAAGCGTCCCAAGTAGCCTACGCCTACAATTTATTTACCAAGGGTCACAAATTTTACTGCTCACGCGGCAGGCCAATGCGCGGATGGCGAAAAAAATTAGAGGGAACATTGGTCCCCATCCCCGCAATAAGTAAATCTTCCCCATCCCCACCCCATCCCCGCATGGTTTGTCCCCATCCCCGCCCCATCCACTCAGGTTTTTCCCACCCCAACCCATCCCCGCATTACGACATCACATTCCCCGCAAAAAGTTTTCACCAATTAACATTTAAAAAGAACAATTTTCAGCTTACAAAGCTATTTGTATTGCAGACTGCATTAATAAAACATATGCAAAAAACAGACTATCTCATCGACAGTTATCTCATCCACCAATAATTACTCGTCATTATAATCTGCGACCCCGACCTCATGATTTCACTTTGCCGGCAAGGGATGATCGAAATTTCATGCCTAGAGTACTTTATGGTGTATTAGGCTAAACAATCATTTTTCTTTAGCAATAGGTCTCAGTTATTAATACATTCCTAACCCTCATATCTATTTGACTATTATTTTTGTCTAATCGATATCTAAACTGTTGATTTTCTAATCTTGTTGCGTTTGTGTCAACGAGTTTGTGAAATAAAGGAATAGTAGTAGTAGTTTGCATTAATCAAGGCCTGACTATTTCTGACTAGTAGGTTTCAGTTTCAGGAAATAAAAATCTTCTTTTCAGTTCTCAAGTTCTTAACATCACCCTGGACTGATTTGATATTGTACTTGAAGCTCTAAGAATGACACATGACTACTACGTTAAAATTAATTCATCAATATAGACCAGCTGATAAAACTTTTAGTTGAAGTACAATTATTTTTAAAAAAATTCAGTAGTGTTTTTGTTTTAACAGTTTATTTATAAATAATTCCGTAAAGAGGAAGTACAATTGCATCGAAAAGTTAATGGAAGTGAAACTGGAATTTTAAGTTAAGTAATTACCGGTAAGTAGCTGTAACTAAGGAAGTAAGTTACTGTATACTATATAGTCTACACGCTGTATAAACCATAGAACTATAAGTGTTGACATTACCCTTGTTTTATCGCCAGCTCATTCCCATCACCGCGGTATTACCGCGAGAGTAAACTCCATTACCGCAGTATTACCGCAATTGTTCTCCCCATTACCGTTGTATTACCACAGTTGTTGTCCCCATAACCGCGGGATTTACCGCGGTTACACCGCAGGGAAATTCCCCATGTCACTCTCTACTGAGTAATGAAGTGGTCCGAGTGGCAATAGGAATCCGCCTGGGTCTAAACCCACACCAATGCCAGTGTGGTGAGATCGCTGACCCAGGAGGCCACCACAGGCTGGTGTGCGAACAGTCATCAGGGACGGGCCAACCAAATTTTTTTTATGAACGATACCAAATGGAGAGCCCTCCTGAGAGCAGACATCCCATCCCCAGCTCCAAAGAACCTCCGGATCTTTTGCGCAGTGACAGGAAGAGACCAAATGGAGTGACGATCGTTCCGTGGTCAAAGGCAAAGTACCTCACATGGGACGTTACCAACATCCATACATGCGCTGCATCATACATTCACATGACTTCAACAACACCGGGGAGCGCAGCCGAACTGTGGCTGCCTCGGCTGAAAGTCACGAAATACAATGAGTAATAATGAAACGGATGCATTGATTTGGATAAGCTGTACATTGTATGGATATCTGGCGCAAAATCTCATCCTAATATAAAGGTCTACAATAAGATTAGATTAGATTTTGGTGTGCGGTCTGTGGCCATTTGTTTTTGCCAGTCTTTAACTAGTCAAAGTTTTGATCTCCTTCTGAGGATGATTGTTGTTAGTTTTGAACCAGTTATGTTATACACAATTCTCTTTGACTTTTCACTGGTTCTTTTCGCTGCATGAGGCTGACATCTGGTGTTTGCTTATGTGAGTTATATTTTGCATGCACATACCAATTAGGGAATCAAAGTTTGAACCTATGTAGTTGGTTAATCTTTCATACCCTAGACAACCTGTAACATTATATATTACATACATATATGTTCATTGTATATAACATCTAATTTGTTGTCTCCACATGCATAATCCATTACTACCGTTTCTGTCTTTATACAACATACGATAATGCTAGGCATATAAAGGCAGAACTTGGAACGCCTTAAATAAGACTACCGATCTAGGCTAACTAGGCTCTCAGCAGGCTCCATCTGACCAGCCCCTCCACAGAATTCCCCTACAGTAATGCCACTTGGCAAAGACTAAAACAAAATTAATAATTCCTCTATATCAAGAGAAGATCCAGTCAGTAATTAATAATTCCTCTATATCAAGAGAAGATCCAGTCAGTAATTAATAATTCCTTTATATCAAGAGAAGATTCCTGGAGTCAGTAGTCACACCAAAATGTATTTAAAAGTGGAAGTGTCCACAAGTTAATAATAATACCTTGGAAATTATGTTAGCCACCCAAGATTTCAAATAATGCAAGGACTAGCTAAAAGTCCAGTCAAATTTCTTAAAATTCAGTGCTAGTGGTGGGTAGAGCCTGCATGTGTTCAAATAGCTGACCATTCAAGTCTTTTGATTCCACCCTTTCAGAATGAGTATAATTTCTGAAATTTCATTTCGTTAGGACTATATATTACCAAGTTAATTTTCAAAATGGACTGGTCATGAAACAAGGCCCTATTTATGACACATAATCACAAAAAAAGTAAGGGCACTAAATGGTATTTACCTTATAAAACATTCTCATTCACATTTTATTTTCATGGCCAAAAGTTTGTGCACAGATTGAAAATTCATGATATCATAGTTTAAGGAGATTAAAATATTTTCTGACACCATTTCAAAAGAATCATCTTTTGAAACTTCAGTATTCAGACAATTTAATTTAAGCTTTAAATCAATCCCATGTTTTGTAGAGTTTTTCATTATTGGTGTGACACCTTGACTCCAGTGCCTACTCTGAAATCCGACAAAGATCTTAAGAGATTTAATTGATGCCTTGTAATCAGTTGCCAACAAATTCATTACTGCCCATTCATGCACCTGGAAAGCATTACTGAAATTCAATTTGTTGGTACCATTGGTGCTACACAACCAATCCAACTAATCACCTGAAATGGCTCTGTTGAGTGCTGCATGCATTCGAACACGTTGACCATCAATGTCTCCTGACAGCAAAGCATCTCGATTATTACGAAACTGGCGTACTGGCATGTAGTGCCGGTATCCACTTCGTGATATTCTCTCCTGATCTCTCTGGTTATTTCTAAACATCTCCAGTCTCATTCTAAGAAAACATAGAAGAATTTAAATTTGTTAATCTCACAGTTAATAACATTTAAGCCAGCACCATTATAATAATATCTACAGACATCAGACACTAACTTTTGATGTCATAACAATGCCTTAGAAATAATTTTTCAGTTTTTTCAGTTTTTTTTCAAATTCTAACGGCATTATTAATTATTGATGATGGATTGAGATAGGTTTTCTTCACACCACACTAATTTATAGAAATCATAGCAACCATGGAACAGAAAAGGCACCACTTGTTGAAATGGACTTTTTAACATTTTCCACAAGCTTACACCTTGTGGAAGTCAGGCTAAACATCTCAGAATTTTTGGTCCAAAATTTAAAAAATATAAAATATCATTTGGCAGAAAATCACATATGAAATTCAACCTGTCTCCACCTGATACTTTATTAATACAGTATGTAGCACAGCTAGTCAGAGATACAGAAGCATTAATTAGAAGCGAGATCAATGCCCATGGTCTCAGGAAAAAGACCACTTACCAGCTAATCTAGTAAGCAACAAGTGGTTCATTTTCTATGCTGAAGTCATATATTCAAAATACTTAACTTTCTTAGCATAGGCTGTCAAATCTTGTGCTGTTATAAAATATTCAAAGTTCCTTACGCTCTGATTTCCTCACGGAATCCTCTCAAGCGATTGACGATTCTCGTTCTATCTTCATTACCTTATACAAAAAACAACTTAAAAGAAGTTCAATGCTACTTCTATTTATAGCCAATATGCAGTATCTTGAATTTTTAGATTCATATCACTAGATTATCTTCACCACTACCTTGTGACGTCCTTAAAAAGGCAATATTTAAGTGTTTGGGTTTCAAATACTGATTTGACACTTAACCCCTTTAGCATGGAATTAAATTTTTCTTAACTCTCTGCCAGCGTGGAATTATTTTCAAAAATTTTTTTCCTGATATTGTTGAATTTAACATTATCAAGGTCAAGGATTCGATTTATCATAGTGGCGATAGTGTCGGAATGTTACTATCCAAGATGGCGGCCAATTTTGGCGCCAACACAGAAAACAGTATATATCAGGTCATAGGTAAGCTACAATAACAAATGAAGTATTAAATTTAACATTATCAAGGTCAAGGAATCGATTTATGGTAGTGGCGATAGTGTCGGAATGTTACTTTCCAAGATGGTGGTCAATATGGCCGCCAAAACACAAAAATATGTATATTTCAGGTCAGAGGTAAGCTACAATTACAGTTGCGGTGTCGAATATAATATGTGACCCATTTTCACGAAACCAGTCGGAAGTCGCAATATTCCGTTTCGAGAAAACGAGCAAAAACCCGATCAAAGTCAATTTTTTCAATTCTTAGATTATTACAGATTATTATTTAAAAATATATATTTTATACAAAAACGCATTAAAGTTTGAGAAAAAAAAACGTTTAAGGTTATTATTTGGATGATTTTGAACAATTCATGGTTTTAAATGTCGTGCAAACGCACCGAAATTACGCCATTTTACAAGCTCTTATCCATTCTATTTTTAGCAGTGCAACCTTGATGTTTGGTATCGTTTGAAAGCTCTGTCTTTCGTCTAGCCAATGGTGTCGAGATAATTGCCGTTTTCGATTCAAACTCAGCCAATAGCATGGTTCAAAAATAGGTTTCACTCGTAAACAAAACTAAGTCAAGTTGCTGTCACGTGATGAGACTGAGGTTTGGAGCTATCGGATTGGTCGGCAATTCAGGTAGAGGCCGACCATGGGCCGAAGTGCATGAACGTCGCGTACAACTGGCATGCGCAGTGACCTTATGAATAATGCAAATCAATAATAAGAGGCAACGCGTTGTTTTCAACTTTGTTTTGAAAGAATCAAGATCGAGTTTGCTGGTCAAATAAATAATAATTCATTTCAATCAAAATTAAGATAAGGCCTGACTATAATTATCGCGAAGCTTCTGAATTCAACGAAGTCAGACACGGACAAATTGAACGCACTCTTCCAAGATTATCTACTGACAACCGATGATGATCGTGAAAATCCCGACGGCCAACTTTAGACGCATTTTTCTCCGTTTAACAGTTTTCATACATCCATGTAGTTATTTAGCTATAACTTCAGTTAGGATTGAGCTAGAATTATAATTTTGGTGTTGTTATATAGAGGAGGTGTTCCTCTTTAAAATGGTGTGTTATACTCGAAAAGTCAAAAATCCGACTTGCAACTGGTTTCGTGGTGATGGGTCACATATTTTCGAGGTAAAAAAATCGATTTATCGTAGTGGCAATAGTGTCGGAATGTAACTATCCAAGATGGCAGCCAATATGACCGTCAAAACACAAAAATATGTACATTTTAGGTCAGAGGTAAGCTACAAGTGACTTGATCTATTGTACCATTCTAATCAAACCCTAATCTATTCTATCTTTTCTAGATAATAAATGCTCTAGTGTCCAAAGATGGACCATACAAAAATGCTAAATACAGCATTACATAAGGCAGCAAAAAATGAGAGCAATAGAAATTGTACCTAGAGTTTCTCCAACTGCATCGGCACCAGAACCAAATCCAGGTGAGCTGCTCTGAAAAGAGAAGAGATCATCATCCATAGGACCTGAAATTCTGGTGCTGTAACTGTTGCCACCAATAAGTCTGTTACTGCCAGTCAAGGTTGATGATCCAAGTCCAAATCTTGACCTCAGCTCCTCCACATGAAAGTTGATTCTTTCCTGTCTTTCTCGCAACCTTTCGCTGATCGATGTAAAATGCGAACTGTTCAGATGTGATGAGGGTCTGTAAATGCCTGGCTCTAAATAATGCATGCTATCACTTAAATGTTGCTGAGTCTGTGGAATCTGCTCATCTGGGCTGCGGACTCTGCCATCAAGTTCATCTGAATAGATCTCTATGCGTGGAATAACACGCCCTGGCCTGGTCGGACCATTGAGACTGGAACTAGAATCCGACAAGTGAAGCAGCCTTGGCCTTGGGCCACATAAATATCTAGCTGCAGAGGGTCTTCCATGTATTGGTTCACTGCCACCAGAACCATTCAATTCTTGCTGAAGAGAATCCAGATCTCTTAGAGTTTCAGTAACTGGTAGATGGTTGTCTGAGGTAGAAGGCATGGATTCCAAGATCTGAAAGTAACTCGAGATGGGACTCTCTACATCCCTGGATGACCTAACGGACTGAGGATGTTCAGAACTGACACTAACTTCAGTCCGACTTAAAGTTGGGTGCCTTGCATGTGGATCAAATATTTGTGGAATATTCAGGCTGTTGCATACCGAGCAACCAAGTGGAGGCATGTTAGAATTCAAACAGTGACTTGATCTACTGTCAAATGGCTGCAGTGAGCCATTTACCTGGCTGCGCCTCAAATGCCTAAATTCATGCTGGCGACTTACATGTGCTTGACGACGAGCTCTACGATTGGAAACAGATGCGCTCATTGTACCAGCCAGTGAAGTAAACGTTGTTGCTGCAGCTGCTGTAGATGATGATGCAGAGCTGGACCTGCCACTGTAAAATGGTAGAAATAATCTGCACCTGGCTGAACTGCTGTCAAGCATTTGATCAGTTCTTTGTGTATCAGCAGTTCCCGAACTGCCCACATCATCAACCGTTTCATGAGAATCATTAAATATTGATGACACAGTACAATGACCAAGGTTCAAGCTCTGATCATTATTTGTAGTAGCAGCCAAATTCACACGAGTTTGAGAAGGAGCAGCCATCCAACTAGAAGTGCTCTCTGCATAAAAGATAGAGGAAGAACTGACAGAACTACCAATAATATTTTGTTGTACAGGGATCTCCATCTCTTCAGAAGCTGAGGATAAATTTTCTACGGATGTGCTCAAAATTTCATTGGGTCCTCTATTGACAGGCAATGCATATGAATGCTCAAGAGGATTATTGGCAGAACCATCATGCTCTTGACTACTCAAATGAGTTTCAAGTCGTAAGTCCAGACCAGATTCTCCGTCCATCACGAGGATGTCCATGGGACAACCAGATCCAGCATTAGTAGTGGAGAGATGGATTGCACCACTGTCTGGTTCATGGTTCACACGAGCACTGTTCTGCTGATTACAGAACAATGACACAGACGAAGATGGCTGAACTCCCCAGTTAGTTGAAGGATTAAACCAGATTTCAGGAAATCTTTCTGCATCTTCCTCAGTTCTTTCAGGAATTGGTTCAACACTGCTTTGAGATTCAACTCTAAAAATTTCCACATTTTGTGGAGGTTGATCAGAAGAGGACAATAAAAATAGGTCAGAATCTGATTCATTTGATCTTAGCCTGGTTTCTCCTATTTGTTCTTCCTCGAGCAATGGATTGAGGATAACTGAATCCCTCAACAGTTCTTCAGCCCTTCTGGGTGTTGGAGAAGTAGTGTTCATTCTTGCCGAGAAAACTTCATACTGATCATCATCTGCAGGTGAGACTTCCACATACCCAGGCTCCAAAAGAGTTAGATTCTCACTCAATGGGTCATCGCCAATTAGGAAACGTTGCTGTGAATTGTTGCCACTTAAACTATGTATGTATCTAGATGGTGTCTGGCATCCATCAGCAGCTAATGTCAGCAAAGCATTTCCAGCCTCCAGCTCTCTCTCCTGTGAAGACAAAGGCAGCCAGTCAGTGTTGGCAGAGGATGATACTGGTGGCTGGGAAACAGCAGATGACAGACTAATTAGCCCTGCATTGGCTAAACCAGTGGCATTCTGTCGGCTGCAGTGTCTGCCTTCAAGACTAGCATGTTGTTGACTTTGAGCAGTATCTGATACAAACCTTGACCCACTATCTAAAGATGATCTGTAAGCTTGGCGGGTTACATCATGTGCATATCGACGAGCACTGCTTAAACTCCTTGCACGGTCTATTGCACCGTTCCTGTTCCCGCTCCATCCAGTCCTCAAATCCATCAAAGAATCTAAACACATTACACTTCAGACTTTTATCTTGTAGCAAGTATCAAAACTGTAAATACCAAATATGTAGCAGCTTAAAAGATAACAGAGCCCATATACAATCTGAAAGCTACACAAAAATGAAACATTAATTACGTTATATAACCATTCTAAGCAAATGTGTAGTGTAGTGTGTAGATCCACATTGTGAACAAAAACAGACCGATAAAAAGACAGACAGACAGACAGAAATACAGACAGACAGAAATACAGACAGATATATTAATAAGGGCAGTCAGTCAAGTAAGTGAATGGTTGAGTGGGCTGGCCTACAGGACCCAAGGAAGGGAGAAACCCTTCACCCCTAAACCAATTGCTTCACCAAATATGGCAAACACCTTACAAAACTGGTCTTGCTCTGTCGATCAGTGATTAGACCGTCGGCTAGGAATTCTGTATATAAGCTAGGCTCTTAAGCATTACAGTTAGATTGCTTTCTGTCTGCTGTATGGAGTTTCATTTAAATAAAGCATCTCTACAACACCTTGTTTGCATCTGTCATCAGTTGACAACCATGCCAGAACCGGGCGACTGCACAACATTGCATAAATATCCATGGATTAAAACTGCGTAGAAAACAAAAGTGACTGCTAGTTTTAATGTATCAATTTCTGCTGTAATCCAAAAACTTAGATTGTGACATTTTGGACCATGATGTGTGAGCTCCACTTACAAACCATAGGAAACTACTACTCCAATGAATAAATCCTTTAATATGTCTTCTCAGTAATATCTATGTATTATCTGGCCTCACGGGTCTGCAACTTTATGATGTAGTATGTGCAACAACAGTGGCTCATTTACTCTATGCTACCCCCCGTATGGTTGGGATGGATGGTAAAATCACTAACAAGTTTATGCAGCAAAGTGTGGAAAGCTGGCAGAGTGCCGAGTGAATGGAGATATGGCATCATCATCCCAATCCCGAGAAAAGAAGATCCAAAAGAATGTTCGAGGCTCTTACAGAGTGGCATAAAAGCTCTTGTTATCACTGTCTGATAACAAGAGCTCTACTAATCAGTGGCGTCACTTGGGTGCCAGTGTTATTTCAGTTATGGTTTTTCAGTTATAGTTACAGTTACCTATTTTATGATTTTCAGTTATAGTCATAGTTACAGTTAGCGGATGGGAAGTCTTTCGCATAAACATCCTTATGTTTTCCTGTGCAAATGATTTAGAAGATTTGTCGCATTTATTTATTTTTTTATTTACTATTAGCGTGCCACAGTCGTGGTTTTCTACTTTTCGACTGCTACTTGGCTTAAACATTGCTCTCGTAGTTGTCTATTTTTTCACGGATTAGCACCAACGACAACACAATGAAAGGAGAAGGAAGTGAAATGAGCATAGAAAACTGAAAAGGAACCGGGTGTGAAATGACCATAAGAATTGACCGTAGACTAGAGTAGGATTATCATTCAAAAATTCAAAAACTAAGTAAGAAAAGCTCATGTTTCATTTTCAAGTTAACTTTGGTAATTTTTTCAGTTATACAGTTTTCATTTTTCAGTTACTATTACAGTTTCAGTTATTCAGCATTTTTCAGTTACAGTTACAGTTAACTACAAGACTTTTTCAGTTATTTTGCTATTTCAGTTACAGTTACAGTTAATAGAAATAACACTGCCCGGTGCGGTAACTCATGGTGTCACCCCTTTCCAGACCATGCAGAATCCTTAATGATTTTTAAACTAATGTTACCCGTAAATCGTAATTCATGTAGGTTATATAACAGAATGTAATAGTAGCCTAATAATAGTGATACTATAAGAATTAAAATTACAAATGCATATTTTTTATTTTTTATTTTATTTTAATCATTTACCATAAGATCAGCAGTTACATCATTAAAAATGAAATTAGCAAATATTAGTGGACTGTGGAGGGCAATGAAGGTTATAAAATAATGTTCAAAGAATACAGAAAATTATATAAGAACTACAGCAGTGTCAATTGGCAAATTTTACATAATGAGGAAAATAATTGGAAATTTTGGATGATTATTCACTAAAAATTGTAATATAGGAATATGATTTATTAAAAATTGTAATATAGGAATATTATCAATTAAAATCAAGTTAGCAATAAATTCAAAATATAAATATATGGATATATACTCATAAATGAAATAATAAAAAAAACAGGAACAAAATTAATACTCAAACAATTCAGCGTTTAGTGAACATCTCGACTAGATCAGAACTTTCCTTTCCTGGCTTTCAAAACTGCGAACTTGTGAATCACTTCATTGAAATCAATACCTTTCGGCAATTGACTTTCAATTGATAATATCGCAAGATCGGAAAGCCTTGACTGTCCCATGGTAGATCATAAATAGTTCTTTATAAGTTTCAGCTTTGATAAGCTTCTCACATAAAGCGAAAGACACACAGATCGTCAGAAATAATTTTAGGCTTAGTGAAAGGGCTGGCGAGAGATTCCACGAAGTCCCATTTATCTATGAATGTCAAAACGTCTAGTATTGCCCAATCTTTGGCTTCTTCCAGATTAATCTCTGCTGCTTTCAGGTGTCTTCTGAGCCTTGATATTTCTATTATATAAAGTGTTCAATTTTGGAATGGACACCTTCAACTCTTCTTCAGTGGCAGATATCAGACTATTCACTTGAACAGTCTAACACATGGCTGCTACTTCTTTGATGGCTTGTTCAATGCTCCATTAGGTGACTGTGCTCCTTGTCTAGAGAAAGTCCTAGTGACTAGCTTTTTCACCACGTTGAAGCGTCACTGTAACATTGACGACACTGACCGGAGTGCATGTGCATTAGAAGGCTCTAACAAGTAAATTAGTATAGAGTTTCAGCTTTAGATAAATTGATACAATAATTCAGCTTTAGATAAATTGATGCAATAATTGTCTGTAATTGTCTGTTATTGTTAATTTAAAAATAATAAATTTCTGCTGAAACTCTGCAAAAAATCTTTTTAGACAGTCATTTTGGTGTCACCCCTACGAGGATGACACCCGGTTCGGGACGCACCCCCTAGTGACACCACTGCTACTAATTATCAATATACACATGGTAGGACAGCTTTCAAAGTTAATTATCATCTATCTTCAAGAAAACAGAAAGAATGACTCTTACCATCGTTAGTTGACATTCTGTGCATCTGGTAAAAAGGACCAACATTTTCAAGATGCTGTGAAACATCAACTGCTTCTCCACTGCTGTATCTGCTGCCATCAGTGGTAGGCTCACTGAACAAAGGGAATGAAGACATGTCACTGAAAGATGACAACAGCATTAGTTTAAAATTTCAGGTGTGAAATTTATATTTGCATGCCTCAAACCTTAATGTGTTATAATTAGGACTGTGGATTTAACCAATTAATTAATCGATTAATCGTTTAAAATTTGTAATCGATTAATATCAGCCTGTTCAATTAATTTTTTTTTACTTATTTCATCAATCAATCAATCAGCCGTTTATTGAATCTACAACAGCACAATTAATTAACAATCAGTCATTTAAAAAATGTTAATCTGCTGATGCCGTCAACAGGACAGCCCTAAAGGATAAAATAATCCGCTACTGCAGGGCTGCCCCTTTTCCATATTACATTTACTGATGGCAAGACGATTTTTATGATCATATAGTTATAGAAAATTCAACTTAAATAACAATTTTAGGGCTAAATCATAGCCAAACAACTAAATAACAAAACATTGCAGTACAAGATTTAAAACAAACAAACAAAATCAAAACAAAACAGATTATAATGTTCACAGTTGTACATTATAAACAATCTTAACTAAGGTACAATCTATCGAGTCATTCTATTCTTTTTATATGTTCAAGAGATAATGTTTCAATTGAGCTTTAAATTGAGCCATGTGTAATATATTTATTAAATTTGGAGGAAGAGAATCCCAAAGTGGTGGACCTGAGCATTTAATTGAGAACTGCTTAGTCCTGGTTCGTGCCCCTGGGGTTCGATATTTACAGGATGCTCTAGTATCATGTCCATGGATAGCTACACCTTTAAGGAAATATTTATCAAACAGTGATGGAAGAAGCCCATAATTCATTCATTCCAATTCATTCATTCCAAAGATTTATATAGCGCCCCTTCAAGGTTACTACTCAGGAGCGCTCCCGACCCAACCACGGCTGAAAAGGATGGTTTTAAGGCTAGAGTAAAACGCATCTAAATGAACTCTAGGAATAAGGCGTAATGTTAATGGGAGCCCATTCCAAACCATGGGGCCAGCAACAGAGAAGGCGCGATGCTGTCTAAGAGCAGTTCGCGCACGGGGAACAAGAAGTTCACCATGTGTGGAGGAGCGGAGAGCTCTACGTCCCTGCACATCCAAAGTAGAGCGACAGAGCTCTTGTAAATACACAGGAGCGGAACCTAAGAGGCACCGCCACACCAAAGCAGAAAGCCGGTACACAATCCGCTGCGGGATAGGAAGCCAGTGCAGGACATCCCTCATAAAAGCGGTGACATGGCCGAACTTTGGGATATGGCCGATGAGGCGCGCGGCCGTGCGCAAGATGATAACAGTACATGAATAGTCCAATTTGATATTTTGTAATATCATTCAATTTTAGAATATTGTGCTCTTTAAATATTAATTTTGTACTATCAGACCATCCCAGTAAGCAAGTCACACGTATGGCACGTTTATGGAGAGTCTCAAGGCGTTTTAATCTAGAGGAGTAGTTTGAGCCCCAGCAGATATTACAGTATGATAAGTAAGGAAAAAACAGCGTGTAGTATAACTGTCGGAGAACAGGTTTAGTCAGATAATGCTTAATTCGTGACAGAACACTTATATTTTTTGCTAATTTCTTTGATACATGTGTGATATGCTCATTCCATTGCAGATGCCGATCTACATAAACACCAAGAAATTTGGTGCATTCAGTTTGCACTATTTCCCTGTTATCTATCATAATTTCCATTGCTTGTTGGGGAGCTGGTTTACGGTGACCACGGAACAGTATATAACATGTCTTGTCCAGATTGAGTGAAAGTTTATTGGCTTTAAACCAGTTTGATATTACTTCAAGTTCCTTATTTACTTTCTGCTGCAATACATCTATTGATTTATCAGTAAAAAAGACATTGCTGTCATCAGCAAATAGTATGAAATCAGTTTTATCAGCAATCTGAGGTAAGTCATTTATATAGATCAAGAACAGTAATGGCCCCAATATAGATCCCTGCGGCACTCCACACCGAATGGTTTTATGAACAGACTGATAGCCTTCGTAGAGGACATACTGAGTTCTATTTTCCAAATAATGTTGTAGCCACTGTTGTGCCATGCCTCTAATGCCATAGTGCTCAAGTTTGCCCAGCAGGATAGTATGATTAACCGTGTCAAAAGCCTTGGATAGGTCAAAGAAGATTCCCATTGCAAACTCATTTTTATCCAGGGAGTCAGATATTTTGTCTTGCATTTCTAGTAATGCCATACATGTAGAATGCCCTTTACAGAAGCCAAATTGTTGTGGAGATATTGTGTTTTCCTTAATAAAATACTCCATTAGTCTATTGTACATAACTTTCTCAAAAAACTTAGAGAAATATGTTAAAACAGAAATTGGTCTATAGTTATTAATTTTATTCCTATCACCAGACTTGTAGATAGGTATTACTTTAGCAGTTTTAATGTTATCAGGGACAATACCAGTGTCAAAGGAACAATTAATAATATCGGCAAGTAGAGGTGCAATAATTCCCATAGAGGCCTTGCCAACTTGTGGACTTATCCCATCTGGTCCACAGCTAGTCGAGGAGCGTAGTTGATTGGCAATTGCCATTATTTCCTGAGGGGAAGTTCCAATAAGACCCATTGAGGAGGGTGGAGAATTACTTAAAAAGGAGCCAAATTTACTGATAGTCTCACTAATTCTAGATGCCAGTGTTGGGCCTACATTCACAAAATAGTCATTAAATTTATCTGCAATTTTCCCTTTATCTGTAACTTCAATACCTTCAATTATAAATGAATCTACTCTTGAGGAGTTTTCACATGCAAACATTGTCTTAATTATTTTCCAGGTCTTCCTCAAGTTGTACTCACACTCAATGAATTTATCAGCATAATACTTTTTTTCTGCCGCATTTCTGAGTTTTTTAAATATGTTTCTATATTTAGTAAATTTTGCCTTATTTACATTATTCGAGTTTTTTAGGTATTTAGAATAGAGTCGAGATTTTTTATTTGCTGATTTCAATAGAGCAGGCGTCATCCAAAGCTTTTTTATTTTATGAGCTTTACTGCCTGTGCCCTCAAGGACTGGAAAAGCGATTTCATAGCATTTTGGTAATTGTTCAGGAATGCTTGATAAGATGTTGAGCAGCCCATTTCGGTTATAAACAACATGGCAAAGAATGATAATGTGAAACGCTAAAGTGGAAATTAAGCGATAATTCTGCATTTATGGCAAATGCTGATGGAAAAGTTGACGATGTGGCAGAGTTAACTGTCTTCCTTCAATCAATCAATCAATCAAAGAAACTTGATATAATGCCCCTTCAAGATAAGAGGCACTCCCGGCCCAACCACGGCTGAAAAGAGTAGCTTTCAGAGACGTATAAAATGCGTATAAAATGCAGGTGAAGTGTTCCTAGGTAGGAGACGGAGCTCTAGAGGAAGCCCATTCCAGATACTCAGTTCTACGACCGAGAAGGCCCGATGCTGCATTATAGAAGTGCGTGCAACGGGGACAATCAAGTCACCATGGACTGCAGAGCAAAGGGGTCGGCGGCCACTATCCGCAAAGATAGGGTGACGGAGCTCCTGCGGATAAGCAGGTGCGGTACCAACGAGGCTACGCCAAACGACGCAGAGACCCTAAATGAGATGCGTTGGGGTTGTGACAACCAGTGCAGGACATCCCGCATATAGTCGGATACATGACCCGCCTTCGGGATGCCACCAACCAATCGCGCGGCCACGTGCAAAACTCGCTCCAAGCGCCCAATCCGACTCTGTGGAAGGCCAACATATAGAGAGGAACAATAGTCAAGGCGACTGGTAACAGATAAACAGATCGCCTACCATGGTTCAAACACATCAGTGACATGTCACCTTCAGCAAGTGGAAAGATTGAAGATTTTGTTTGTAGTGAAAATATTGAAGTTTTGTGCAGAAGGAAATAGTAATGTAATTGACTCAGTGACTATGTTTTAAACAGTTTCTCACGTTTTACACAACATATACCTAATTAATCGAATTTCATTGATTAATCAATGTTAAATTTGGAGATTAATAGATCATTTTCTTTAAAATCAGTACCGGCCCTAGTTATAATTACATTGTTTGACCTAAAATATAATTGCATCGTGCTTACGAGTTTTTGTAAAAGAAGTTTTATTATAGTAGCACAACACCAAAATATCGTCATGATATGAACACATGAAAATTCTATGAGAGAAATGCATTTTCTGTTCCTTTGGTTAACCTGTGCCCACTTCCCAATCTTACATGCATATTTTTAGCACAATGTTAATGGAAATTCCTCAGAGTGCTTCCAACCTCACAACATAAGAACAGTATGGTCTATAGAAGTTTCAAGATCAGAGTGGGGTTCCATAGGGTAATGGTAACATCACTGGTGTGAATAGCAGTAGGAATCGGGATCGAATCCCGTACCCTCCCAAAAGGTTCACTCAGCCTATCAATCGCTAGATGGCTTTGGTAAAATGAGTACGATGGGCACCTTGCATGGCTGCTGCATACAGTTAAATTCGACTCCTGTAATAACTTCTGATCATCCATTCATACTGAATTGTAATCATACTGCGTTTGTCGGTGATAACCTGTTACATTATTTATACTTGCCTCACTCCTTGCAGAGCAGGCGGTCTTGGGTCAGCTTTATGCAGATGACATACAGGCATACTTGCACTGTCTGTCATCAAATGCCACCTCTGCAGTCCAGGCTATGAGTCGGACACTGGATGCGCTAGGGATGTGGATGCCGTCAAACCGCCTTCGCCTTAACCCGGCAAACACTAAATTCATTTGGCTGGGCACCCAGCAGCAGCTTGCTAGGCTTGACTTAGTCACCCATGCTGCTGAATTCCCCAGTTACACTTTCTCCACTACTGTTGCTGCAACGACCTTACTGCATTCCCTTGTCTGTGTTCACCTTGACTACTGGACCAAGAACTTACTCTTGCACCTCATCTCCATTGTGTTAGTCGCAATTGCTTTTACCAGTTGCGCCAGCTTTGCACTGTCGCACACTCACTGACTCCCAGTGCTGCAACGACCTTACTGCATTCCCTTGTCTGTGCTCGCCTTGACTACTGTCTCTCGCTTTACTCCGGCCTACCATCTGGTCAGCTAGCGTGCCTCGACCGCGTGCTCCGCTCTGCGGTGCGCCTTATTGGCCGAATACCCAAAATCGGTCATGTCTCTAATTACATCCTGGAAACTAGAGAGTGACATGGGGAATTTCTCCACGGTAAAACCGCGGTAAATTCCACGGTAATGGGAACAACAATTCCGTAATACCGCAGTAATGGGGACAATTGTGGTAATACTGTGGTAATGGGGTTTACTCTCGTGGTAATACCGCGGTACTGGGTAATGAGCCGGCGATAAAACAGACGTAGTGGTAACTCTTATAGCTCTCTATCATCATCATCATCATCATCATCATCATCATCATCACATATTCGTCTATTTCAAGAAAAATCAAGTTGACACAGCCGCAACTTCAACAAGCAATAGTGCATTATGCGGCATATTCTGAGGTGGCTAGCCAGCGTAGCCTAATAGTCAGACCTGCCCGTGGGCTTCACAATACTGTCAGTATAGTTTATACAGCGTCTAGACTATATAGTATGCAGCAACTTACTTCCTTAGTTACAGCTACTTAATTACTCAACTTAAAATTCCAGTTTCACTTCCATTAACTTTTCGATACAACAGGCAAATATCAATTATTTACAGAATTATTTTAAAACAAACTGTTAAAACAAAAACTCGACCGAATTTGTTTGAAAAGTAATTGTACTTCAACTAAAAGTGTTATTAGCCTGTCTATGTTGATGAATTAATTTTTAACGTAGTAGTCACGTGTCATTCTTAGAGCTTCAAGTACAATATAAAATCAGTCCAGGGTGATGTTAAGAACTTGTGAACTGAAAAGAACATTTTTTATTTCCTGTAACCTACTAGTCAGAAATAGTCAGGCCTTGG
Organism: Aporrectodea caliginosa; assembly: GCA_020284085.1. Classification (NCBI taxonomy): domain Eukaryota; kingdom Metazoa; phylum Annelida; class Clitellata; order Crassiclitellata; family Lumbricidae; genus Aporrectodea; species Aporrectodea caliginosa. Next base: position 2,455,475 of record JACEVL010000128.1, on the reverse strand, counting down.
TTAATGCAAACTGTCGATGAGATAGTCTGTTTTTTTGTGTATGCTTTATTAATGCAATCAGCAATACAAATAGCTTTGTAAGATCAAAATTGGGTTTTTTAATTTTAAATTGGTGAAGACTTTGTGCGGGGAAAGCAAAGCCATCCTGTGGGGATGGGGTGGGGACCGGGAGAAAACCTGCGGGGATGGGGCGGGATGGGGACAAACCATGTGGAGATGGGGAAGACTTACTTGTTGCAGGGCGGGGATGGGGACGAGGTTGTCTCCCTACATCACTCTCTACTGGAAACCCTACACTGGCTCCCTATCCGCCAGCGCATTGTGTACAGGATCGATTCTCTGGTGTGGCAATGTCAGCTGGGTCTTGCCTCAACCTATCTGCGGGATCTCTGTCGTCCCATATCGGGCGCCCAGTGTTGTCGCTCCCTTCGCTCCTCTGGGAGGGGGTGCCCATAGTCCCGTTTGCTGTTAAAAGGTCAAAATCAAGTAAATATGGCCATATCTCAGCCAAATGTTGTTTTATTTGGGTGGTTCCTAGTTATGCTCACTTTACCTTGATTTTTGACCTTTTGACCTTGAAATGACCTTGGATTGTGCTAATCTTTTAGTGCTATGTCTCCTGGAATGTAGCCCTTATCGGCACGAGCAAACAGGTAGAGAATAACTCAAATAGAACAATAGTTTTCTGAGTTATGGCCATTTCCTCTGATTTTTCTCTAAAAATTACCTTTTGGTCCTTAAAATAACTTTTTATTGTCTTAAATTTAGCAGCCTTGTTTCTTGTCACAGGTAGCCCTTATCAAGACAAGAAACACTAGAAATAACCATTTTCAACAATTATTGTCCGAGATCTGATCATTTTTCTTTGATTTTTGTTAGATTTAATTTGTTCTGACCTTGAAATGACCTTAAAAGACCCTGAATTTGGTGTCTATATTTTACTTGAATGTAGCTCCCATCAAAATAAACAAATGACAAAAAGTTCATCCAAATCAGACTCTTTGTTAATTTTTTGCGATAAAAAAATGGTAAATCAACAATGGACAGATCCGAGCAAGGGCGCTAGGGTGATTCCAAAACATTTTTTGGAAAGTTAATGAGCATAGTTGCTAATTTTGTTCCTTTTGTGTACAGAATAAATTCTGTATAAAAATTTTCAAGATTAAATGCATTTTAGAGGTTGCTCAATGAGCATAAAGGTTTCCATACAGTCGTATTCAGGTTACTGCGCGAACGCTGAATCGGAGTTTCACGCCGAAGCGCATGAGCAATTGCGAGTGAAGAACTTGCCCAGGGTCCCTACGCGTCGGCTTTGAGGTGGATTCGAACCCGCAACCCTACGGCTGCAAGGCACCGAACATACCCTTATACCACCGCGCCCCAGTATATTGTGTTGTGTTGTGTGTTGTATTGTACTCCACGTTTATAATGCGACCGAGCCACCCGCAGTAAAGATCCGAGAAATTAATCTCTGATAAACTGACCCGACCGGGAAGCGAACCCGTGACACATAGAACCGTACCTGGACGCAGCGTATGTTATCGGACGCAATTGCTTACATTTCATTTAATTAATATTTATATTCATGCTTGTCTTGCAGGGCCCAGTTAATTATTTGTTCAAAGTATAACACACTCGTACCTATAACCATACAATGCTAAAAATTGTTAAAAGCTACGGTCTGTGAATTTCAATGGCAGCGCAATAAAAGTTACTAAGTAAGCATACTTGCAGGAAAATGGGCAGGCCGCTGGTACCACGTGCTTTTTCAGAAACAACGCCATAATACTGGGCAGCATTGGGTCAGTCATTTTTATGGGAAGGAAAGCCACATGTCATGCATTGCCTATTGCACTATTGGCCTGATCTGAATGTTGAACAGATTATGGCTTTGTTTGGATACGCCATCGGTTGATGCCTTGTGCATTACTACGGCGGCGCTATAAAAGTTACTAATTAATCATAAAACACGGGCGGAAACATCGGCAGGCTACGTGGTAGGCCTACCACGTAGCTTTTCTGAAGCCTGGGAATCTTAATCCTTGGGTATTTTGCCCCAGACTTTAGAAAGGCCCAAATAATATCAGATGAAGACGCCGCCCATAACAGTGACACAGATGAGATAGTGAAGAAGTGTTATCATATAAACCAGCTTCCCTAGCTGAACTATTCCAAAGTAATGCTGAAGACAGAACTAGGATGGCTTCTCAGATAATGATGATAAATGAGCATTTCCATCAGTTTATTTGATTGATTTATGTTTCACTAATAAAATTGTAGTTTGAACTGATCTTTAGCTAACTGTAAGTAACATGTTAAATACATCTATGGATGCATTTAGCCTGTTAGAACGTAGTACTTAACGTATTACAGGAAAATTACAAAAAACGAAGTTCTTAATTTCAACAGTGCAAAACTACCGTTAAATCACAACAGACATCAAATGTTGAAATTCTTTTATTTTATTTAAGTGCACGGAATTAATTTGAACAAAAGGATATATTTCTGTAAATATTTGCTAACAATTTCCACATAGTTACAGGAATCTGTGTTTGAGCGTGACCATATGCCAGAGCGACTTATGTACGGACATTAAAAAAATCCATTATGACGTCACATTGACTTATAGAAAGGTGCGACGTATAGTCCGGAAAATACGGTATTGAGCTTGATGTGACAACATGCTGTGTTCAATTGATGGTGCTGGGTCAATCAAAGCTTGCAGAAGGGTGCTTAAGGGGAAAAATCCCACCAACATGAAAGTCCACTTGTCATAAATGCACAAACAGGAGTATGCTGAATTTTTTGTGAAGCATAAAAAGGTGTTAGACTAGAGGGCAAACAAAGCATGTTGGGTAATCGTAAAGACATGCAAACTAAAATATTGACATACACTAAGCAAGGTGCACTGTACCCTCCCAGCTCAAACAAGAACTGAGAAAATGTCAGCCATGGTTGATATGTACGCGTCCACGGGATTGGCAGTGAATGCTGAAAGACCAATGTCATCAGAGGATGTTTTTCTTTTGTAGTTGAAAAACATATAAGACGTCTTATCTTTGTTAAAAGACATTTTATTAGCCAAAAACCAATCACACAAGTTATTTAACATGGCACTAGCATTTGCACGCAAGTCTGCTATTTTACATGCATGAAAGAAAATATTTGTATCATCAGCAAATAGTCGAATATCAGTACCTGGGACCAAATTCGGCATATCGTTAACATATAAAAGAAACAGCAGAGGACCAAGCACAGATCCCTGTGGGGTATTGTATTATACCCAGAGTTAACATCATTAATAGCAATAAACCGTTTACGTTCTGTAAGATAATCCGTAAACCAAGCAAGTAATGTACCTGTAATTCAAATACTGTCCAGTTCTAGTTACAACAGCAAATTATGGTGGGAAACAACAAAACCTATGAGTGAATCAAATTCAGGTGACTGATCCTTCATAGAATCAGATTGAAGAGCAAGAGCACCAAGAGACTGAAGTAAAGTTAGTGATGAGATATGGTGTACAAAAGGCAGTGTTAACAGACACACGAATCCACAAAAACCCAATGGCAAAAGAAGATGAGAATCAAGTATTGAAGAAAGTGTCAACTGCTCCAGTTAATGGACATGGAAATTGGTGGTGCAGGTCAGTAAAATAAAAAGCATTGGTCGATTCAGTTACAGAGATACCAGTGATCTATGAGAAATTGTTGTATGGTATGAATGCGGAAGAAGTTGGAAAAGTGGCATACAAGGTCTGGCTGAAGATGCCATTCCTGCAGTTAGTGAAAGTTGCAGTGAAGTTATGTAATGACGGTGTAAAAAAAGAGAAGTCTTCATGGATGGTGAATACTAAACCATATGTCACACTGATGTGTGCAAGTATTGCAAAGATTGAGAGTAAAGAAATATTTACATTACATCCAGATGTAATTGCTGAACTGAAAGCTGTACCACTAAGGAAAGGAATGTAAGCAGAACTGCAAGTGAAAATTTTCATTGAAAATGCCTTTTGCCAGTTCCATTGCTCATTGTCCCAAGCTACAGTCGGTTGGTTTAGTGAAGTTCCGCAGAATTCATCACCTGGACGTTGACCTTCGTGAACACGACTTTGACCATGACCTCGACCATGACCTTGACAGCTACTGCTACCCCTCTGATGCTGTTGGCTGTGATGGTTTATTCGAAAGGTGCAGATGCAACCTAGAAATGGAAAAATGATGAATTCTCAATTAGATAGGATGAATGAAAAATCATTCTCAATCAGCTGATCAATGGACACACTCATTTTTACCATGAAAATTTCATTACATAGTTTAGCTTATTTGATTATATTATCAGTACCGTATTTTCGCGTATAAAACACGCAGGTTATACAAAGTTTTACAAACCACGCACCCTAGCTGCGTGGTATATTCGTTGGCGTGCTATATAAATTAAATTTTACACACCCAAATTTTGTACCAGATTATTTTCAGGTCATGATCAGAAACTGCTATAAAAAGTTTATTTACAGACTATACGGAGGAATGGACGGCGAAGAAATCGACGAGACATGAAGTCCGACTTTTGCCGTACATACTCAGAGTATATCGCGATTTTTATAGAAAATTTCAGAGCAGCAATTGGGGTATTCGTGATATATGCAAGACAAATCTAAATTTAACTTTATTACACAAAATATGTAACCTACTGGAGTAATTTGAAGCTTTCAAAACTATATTCGATCCCAATCACCGGACATTATTGTATCTTGTAAACACATTGCCGCCGGTAGACTGCTTCCCCGTTGTTCCGGTAGACTGTTTCCCCGCAGTCCTCATTGTAAGTAAGGTGTACGTAGTCATTATTGAGAAGCACTAGCAGTATAGCTTGTAATTTATGGCGCCATGCCTATAACAAATCTGATAATCGACCAATAATATGGGAATTTTAATTAAATCGCTTATATATGTGTAGGTATATATATAGGGTTGTTTACGAATGTTGAAATTTAGTTATGGCGTGCGTATAGTAGGATGACGTTTCCAGCTAAATTCCAGGATGGCCGTACAGATCTAGTGAACAACAGCCTCGTGTGCATATTTTACGTCAATCAAATGAGCTGTCCAAGCTATTACAAATTTGTGAATGTGTTCAATTTATATTATAATTATGTGATAGAATTTACATTATTCGTTTAAAAAATAAATTTGTTATTATCCTCATGGCTTCATGTCGTCAATTATAAAATTTATCTATAAGTGGAACCAACACCTGAAGAAATTAATGAGCTGTTTACCCTGGGACTGCAAGTCCAAGGTTTGTTGATGGATTTTAGCAAAGTACATTATTTATAACTTTAGGAGACTTGACCTTCAAAACTAATTTTCCAATTTTAAACATTTGGACAAGATTTAATGACAGCTGACTAAAACAAGGTTTAGCCTTCTAATTTCTTGAGAATTTCGGAAATCTTATTCCTCGCGTATATTCGCCATAATCTTCTGACTGAGGACACCTTACCTTGTGAAGATACCAGTAAAGAAGTAGGAACAAGGTAATTTTCGCTTACAGGTTTAAAATGTTCATTTTTTGCAAGAAAAGGAATTTTGATCAAACAGACGATTTTAATTTGCATATAATAGAACAAGTTATGACCATATCCAGTAAGAAGTTATATTAGGTAAATTAACATTAACGCTAGCGCACACGTTCGTTTATAACGTCGTAGGTGGAAGCACGAAAATGCATGCGTGTTATAATCAGGTGCGTGCTATATAATTCAATTTTACTCAAATCCCTAAAAGTAGCGGGTTATATTAGCATGCGTGTTATATTCGCATGCATGTTATATCCGCAAAAATACGGTACTCATAAATTTGCTTTCAATCAACATACAATAGTTTTACATTACAATTGTCAGTAAATTACCCAAAAAAAACAAGAATAAAAAATATTGGCTTGCTTACCTCTCAGACTTCATTATCATTTAGCAATGCAGAGTCCAAAGGACAAGTTTCAGTATCCGACTTTTCTCCAAATCGCAAACCAGGCCTGTTCCAAAATGACATCTTCACCGGCGATCTTCAAATCTCTGATGAATTCATTGTCAGAAGATGAAAATGCATCGTCAGAATCATTCATTACACGTCTCAAACATTCAGATCTCGGGATATCTTTATCCATCACTTAAAACTTGTTTTTCTAAGTAATTTCTCCAAAACACGCGAAATTTTCCAGACATCATTACTGATGCTATTTTTAGGTATGACGTGTTGATATTATAAATAGTTTCTAGTCTGTTTCAACGCCTCCCATATCAGGTGCCTAAAATCTAAATATAATCTGAACATTTGTAAAGCGCTTCTCACAGCAGAGCTATTCAGAAGCGCTCTCAGCATGACAGGCCCGAGAAAAGAGAAAGGTCTTTAAGCAGTGAAGAGATGCCAGTGAAATCCCCTCCAGAATCCTGCTACGAATTGCAGGGGAAGGTCATTCCATATTGAGGGACCCACTACAGCGAAAGTCCGATGCTGGGTTAATGAGATTCGCGACCGAGGTACGAAAAGATCAAGCCGGTCAGCAGAACGAAGAGGTCGAGAAGAACGTGCAGAGAGTGGCTTAAACATTAAGTCACAAAGGTACCTAGGAGCCAAGCCCTGTTGAGACTTAGTAACTAGGAGCAGGATCTTCTACTTGATTCTAGCCGAGAGAGGGAGCCAGTGAAGATCATTAGTCATGTATGTGGAGATGTGAGAGTACCGAGGAAGACGCGCAATAAGTCTGGCTGCAACGTTTAAGACAGATTGCACAGAGGACAGGCAAACCATAGGAAGCCCAACTAGTACAGAGTTACAATAATCAATGCGTGAGGAGACAAAGGCATTTTTGTAAACACTTAGGAGGATACCGATCTTCTAATGGCTCTAAGTCGCCTCAGTTGGTAGTAACAAGAGCGGGTCAGGAGAGATAGGTGGTCAGTAAATGTCAAAGCGCTATCAAGTGTGACACCCAGGTCACGCATAATCCAAAAGAGAGGTGTAGACGCTGCAGAAGGAGCTCGTGGTCTACCATATCAAACGCCGCGGAGACATCAGAGAGTGCAAGAAGAGACAGCTGAGATCTATCAATAGCCGTGTATATATCAGACAAGAGTGAGAGGAGAGTTTCTGTGGAGTGGTGTCCTCGAAAGCCAGACTGAGTGGGAGGCAAAAGCCCTGATTGCTCCATGTAAGGGACAAATTGGGCTGCAACAAGTCTCTCAAGAGTTTTGGATGGTTAAGTCAGGTTAGAAATGGGCCGATAATTTTGGCAAACATTAAGGTCAAGGTTAGGTTTCTTTAGCTTTGGGAAAAGTATGGTCTGTTTCTGGAATGCAGGAAGGTATCCATCAGTGAGTGACCTATTTAGCATATACACAAGAAATGCAATAATGTCATCTAGCACATTAACAATGACGAACGGTGGCAGCGGGTCCAGCTTGCACGACTTCTGGTTCGAGGAGCCGATGACCCGTCGAAGGTCAGCTTCAAGGATGGGCCGGAGGCCGTCGAATTTACAATCAGTTCGAGAGAAGTCAGGTGGAGGAGCACCAGCCGTTGCAGCACGAAGACCCGTTATTTTGTCATTCATCATCTTGAAAAAGTCATCGGCTGCGAAAGCTGGTGTCGAAGTCGAGCGAGAAGCACGACCTAGCAGGCCCGAGATAGTAGACCAAAGACGTTTCAGATTCTTTTCGTCGCGCGTTAGAAGCTTCTCCCAGTATTCTGACTCTTTACTCCGATTGAGGCGATGGAGGGCCCGAAGTTGAGCGATCCACATAAGGTGATCAGTAGGTTCTTTGGAACGCCGGTAGCGCCTTTCGAGACATCGCGTACAACAACGAAGCTGGCGGTATTCTCCATCGAACCAGGCCGCAACTGGTCGTATTCGCGTCTTTACCTTATGTGGAGGTAGAAGTCTGTCCAACAGTTCGCTCAGCGTGTTAGTGTACAGGTCGAAAAGGTCTGTCACCGAGAGTGCATCAAGGGACGGTAGGTCTAGGGACCTGATCTGGCGGGAATGGGTTAATACTAACAGACAACATAAATATGGATGACCGGATATCAAATAATAACAAGACTAAAGGTCCGCCTAAAATCGAGTCACATAGGCTGCAATTTAGTCCAACTAAAGCCCAACAGGAACGCAGAAATTTTTTTTATAAGTATTATCAACAATTGCAGTTCGGATAATTAAATATCGTTCCTATTTCTATTTTGTTTTCACATTTTAATTTACGTTTCAATTTCACTTCCGTTTTGGAGATAATTTCCGTTGTAGTTTCAGTTCCGTTAAACGGAAATTCATAGTTTTCATTTCAGTTTTTATTTCAGTTTACTGAAATATCACAGGTGTTGCACTAACGTAAAGGGGCAGTTGATTTGTATAAGTGGTTTTCTGGTATGTTGAAATGAAAGAAGGACAAGTTTTTGGACTGTATTGTATTGTATTGTATTTGAACACTTGTTATAGCGCCCCTACCAGATTTCCCATTCAGAGGCGCAGAGGACTGTGTTAGTGTGAATAGACAGTGCACTACTATAGTTAAGTTACCTAGAGGCAGATATAGAATAGAGGAAGTACAGTTTAAGAGAGAGAAGGGAAGTTGACAAGTGTGTTCAAATATTTGATGACCGTGCTGATCATACTATTGATACCAACTGTGACATAATAGGCCTCTTTCAGTCTCCTCGCATCGTCCATTCCACTCTTCGAAAGACTTGATCTTCTAGTTCCTCATACTAGAACAGCTATAGCTCAGTCCCGGTCTGGTTCTTTACATGAATTGGTCCCTCTCTTTGGTAAATGCTGTCTCCATCAACTCACTCTCAAATTCTAACTGATAACCCTTCCTCCTCCTTTGCTTTTCTCAAAACCTATTTCTTCTCTCGTGGCCTTGCACACCAGAAACGCCTCTGAACAGTTCACCCTACCAGAGGCATTTTATAAATGCTTTAATAGTAATAGTAATAGTAGTAATCTGAACAGTTCACCCTACTAAAGGCACTTTATAAATGCTTCAATAGTAATAGTAATAGTAGTAATAGTAATCGAACATTTATATAGCTCAAAAATAAGCAGCGCTCTCAACCTGCGTCAGTGCCTGCATCAGGGAACAACAAAGTCTTAAGACGTCTATGGAACTGGGAAGGAGAGAGGGCTAGTAACTCAAGGCGAAGAGACAATGTAACCACATTGTGTTTTATATAGAAAATGAATTGAAATTAATAGATTCACTAACCTATATGCTTCATCAGTAGCATTTGCAATGGCAGTCAGTAGTTGGTGACCAATACAATCAAATTTAACCCACCTGAAAATCAATCAATATTTAATAAGTTAAGATCCAAAATGACATTGACTTTGTATCAATTTGGTTTATAAATCTGTCTCATTCATAAGAAGCTAAGATCTTCAACAGAACTAAACATATTTTTACAACCTTATCTACTTTTCAGAAATAAACAATCAATTGTGTGAACAATTGTAAAAACATGAATATGACTGTCTAACAGTTCTATATAGCAGCACCACAAGGTGCAAAGAAGTATGTATTGTATTGTATTGTATTGTATTTGAACACTTGTTATAGCGCCCCTACCAGATTTCCCATTCAGAGGCGCTCCCGACTACTGCGCGAACGCTGAATCGGAGTTTCACGCCCGAAGCGCATGAGCAATTGCGAGTGAAGGACTTGCCCAGGGTCCCTATGCGGCGACTTTGAGGTGGATTTGAACCCGCAACCCTCCAGCTGCAAGGCACCGAACATACCCCTAAACCAACGCGCCCCAGATGTATTGTGATGTGTTGTATTGTGTGTTGTATTGTACTCCACGTTTATAATGCGACCGAGCCACCCGCAGTAAAGATCCGAGAAATTAATCTCTAATAATCCGACCCGACCGGGAAGCGAACCCGAGACGCCGGCGTGACGAGCAGGCTACCAACCCACTCGGCCACTCAGGATCTTTATGTATGTGTGAAAGAAGACTATTCCAATAGGATGAACCAACATCAAGGAGATGGGAGGTCACTGGCAACACACAACAACGATTAATGTCCCAAGAGGCTCAACAATTTGCAGAACACTGACACTGGCATCAATTTTCTAGGAAATTATTCAGTGATCTTTGGAATTAAGCAGCTCAGTGAATCTGTTGCTCCATGAAGGCAGCAAGAATCATTTATTCACCTCTGCTACTAGGAATAATCAGATGTTGGCAATACGCCTGTGTTAGCTGTTTAAACTAACTTTGGGAATGGATCTGTTTTAGTTGACTTTAATGATGCCACTGGGACTAATAATAATATTCGTTTATTAATTCAAACTGACAAGTACGCAGTAAGATTACATGATATAGTAGTAACAGATGATAGCAAGTTTAACAGGACTCAAATTTAACTGTATGGCAGCCTGCAAGGAGCCCATTTTACAGTTGCCCCCTAGGGAGTGGAAGGCTGAATGAAGTTGTTGACTGATCGATAAGTGTGGAAACAAAGCAGTCATAGACCTCTAGTAAGGAGCCAAGTTGCAAAATAAGTGGCCACATCTGAAAAGCTATCAATTATGGGTCAAGACATATCTGTACTCAGGGTGCAGTGATGAGAGTGATCACTTTGCTAAATTTCACAGATAACCACTAGATTACTGTAATTCACTTCTTCTTGGTAGCAGTAAGTCAAACATGCTGAAGCTGCAGAGAATTCAGAACTCTTTGGCTAGAGGCATAAAAATTCACGATACACCATTACACTGTTCCGGAGCGTTCTGTCTGAAAGAAACATTGCATGCCCATAAGAAGAATAATTGTCGTACGACACCTTAACATTTTTTAAATCGTCTACATCGCAGCATTAGGCCCTGCCAGTGACAGCCCATATGCGCTCAGAAGATAATTAGTTTCTCTGCAACCCAGCTTGGCAGAATCAGAACCTACCAAAGTAGATGCTGCGTGGGAGCCATCGCTGCCTGTGATTGTGCTTGGACTAACAGTAGATGATAACGGGTTTGCAGAGCCGTCTGGCCCTCACACTCATACACTCATCCTTGGCTTCGTCAGAACGACAAGGGTCACCCAGGTCCTTGTGTTTCAGCAGGTTTATCTTATACTTGGACCCGAGATGAATAGCCTATACATACTTCTTGTTACACCGCCGGCAATTTTTCGCAGCGATTTACATAACTGGCAGAGCCGTCTGGCCCTCAGAATGGCGAAAGAAATGTTCTCAAACACCATTCTTTACATTTGCTGATTTAGGCATTATTTGGATATGTGTCTTAAATCACTAAATTGAAATAAAAACAGATTACCGCAATTATTTGCGAATTCGAAGCTACGACGCCGACGTGTCAAAAACTCAACATTAGTCACTGGTTGTATGAAATGTGAAGCCACACTCATACGAAGTCACCAATAAAGTATATGGAATGAGCCGATAAATAAGTAGCCTAGTTAGAAGTTGTATTACGTAAACCCGTTATCATCTACTATTATCGTTATATTTCCATTAATCTGCATTTGTGAGTTTCACAGCGTGAACGACGGTAAAAGTGACGACTTTCAAATCCGGGTTTCAGTCACGTTCAAAACCGGGTTTTGGGTTTGAAAAAAAGCCGGGTAACCCGAATACCATAAAGCCGGGTTTGCATTCCCTAATGTATACAGCTGTTGCCTGCTATCTTTGATGAAGTACAGTCCTGAATAGTGACCAATAAACTCCTCCTTAACCCATCAAAGACTGAATTTCTGCTACTGGGCACTCCACAGCAACTTAAAAAGTTAGATCAGCTTAAGTCATTGAAACTGGGTGCCTCAGTTGTTGAGCTGGCTGATGCGGCACGTAACTTAGGCGTTGTTTTCAATTCTACCATGTCTCTCATTGGCCATTGGAGGGTCCATAGAGTAGTGGTAACATCACTGGCATGAAGAGCAGTAGGAAGCGGGATCAATTCTCGTTACCCTCCCAAAGGTCCACTCAGCTTATCACTCACCAGATGGCGTTGGTGAAATGAGTAGCAGGAGTCTGCAGGACGTGATTGGCTGCCGTATACAGTTAAATTCGACTCCTGTAATAACTTGTGATCTTCCATTCATACTGAATTGTAATCAAACTGCGTTTGTCGGTTTGAAATATTAAAGAATATCATTATTATTATAAATGTAAACAATATTTGTAAGTCATCATACATGTTCATACATGACAAATGCAGAATTAGGCATTATGTGCCCATGTCTGCAAAGATATCTTTGGCAAATGTATTGGTTTCCAGTCGCCTAGATTACTGTAACTTGTTTCTTATTGGTATCAATAAGTCAAACATGCTGAAGCTACAGAGTTCAGAACTCTGGCTAGAGCCATAACTAAGACATCCAAATATGAACATATAACCCCTGTGCTTAAATCTTTGCACTGGCTTCCTATTCAGCAAAAAAATTCATTTCAAACTGAGGCTTATAGTTTATAAAACTGTGAACTCTGGCCAACCATAATATTTAAAATCAGTGTTTATTCCCCAGACTTATTATTCAATGAGGTTATCTCATTATCTTTGTTTGGTCATACCTAAATCAAGAACTGCTCTAAGTGAACTAGCCTTTTCAGTTGCTGGGCCTACTTCTTGGCTCTCTCTTTTCATGTGTGTGTGTGTGTGCGCTAGAGCTGTACCAATTAAACGGCCATACGCATAATCGGGCGATTATTAGAACAATCGGTATAATCGGGTATCGGCAGAAATAATCGGTTAATCGGTGCAGATGTCAAAATTATCTTATAATTTAATAATTTTACTTGAATTATTGCATATTCATTGATTTTCATCTATCGTTTAACGTCCTTATTATCTACGCATTAAAACATATTGTTAACAACTTCCCAACTTAATTTAAACGTCCACCCTTATAGTTGTGACTTATACTGGTTTATGTTTCGGAACCGAACATTTTCACTAAATATATAATGAAATATTCAGTCTCATAATGGATATAGGCAGTTTAACATTCGGCTATACGCGGTATCGGTATCGGCAATTTAATAATCGGCTATACTCTGTATCGGCATAATCGGCAAAAAGCGATATCCGTACAGCTCTAGTGTGCGCTGTGCTCAGTCACTTTGTGTCATTTCGTTCTCAACTGAAAACTTACCTCTTTCAAACTGCTTATCCACCATAGGCTGCCTGCTGGAAGATGAGATACTTTTACAAGAGTTTTACAGATGTTGACCTGATTACGGCTTGGTTTTGGTGTGCCATTGGTTGACGCCTTGTGCATTTGACAATGGCGCAATAGAAGTTACTAATTACAGTTACAATGTTCATTTGTAAGTGATTCTGAGCCATCAATTCCTCGATGCACTCAACACACTCGGTAAAGCGCCGGACAGCTGAAGGAACATCAGAGGCAGGGACACTGATGTCCCAACATCATATAGATTCAAGTGCACATTAGGAAAAACACAATCTGTGAAATATGATCCCAAATACATCAAAATACATGAAAAATTAAATTCTTTGCAATTGTACTTTGTAAGTACCTCATCTTCCAGCAGGCCACATACAGACATGTATAAGCATGTGTGTAAGCAAGTGTGCTATCTACACCATTATCTTTTCTTATTGAAAGTGCCCAGTGAAATTAAACATGCAGAAATTTTTGCCTAAATAACACATTTTGAGCCATATTCATCTTACCTGATTTTCTCAAAATCATGAGCTGTTTCACAGACAGCAAATGGCTCAGATCTGGTCCAATCCCAGAAATGAAGTTTGTTGGAGACTGCAAAAACAACAACGTTATCGGATGGATGGAATGTCAATGACGCAATGCTTAGGGTGTCATCTGAATGCCAAACTTCGCTGCCTCCACCCTGTCAAAGAGAAATGTGTAGAAATATAAAAACACATCTACTTCTGTAACCCCATTTTTAGAAACAAGTTCATTAAAGTTATGCAGCACAGCAATTGTTCAACCATTTAGTACTACAGTAAAAAGTATCGGTATTGCACTCGGATCAATGAGGTATCTTGAGGTGTCCTGCACCAAAACCGTGTTGGACTCTCGGGCATTTTTAGTCGCTGGTCTAAAGCTTTGGAATTCACTGCCAAATTCAGGTCACTGTCAATCCTTGATGTCATTCAGGTTTAAACTAACGTAGTGGATCCGTTCACGCCCCGGACATGAGCGGAATCCAAGCAACTACATTCACGCCCATCTCGCTATTGGCTTAAGCATATCACGTGAACTTTCAAATGGCGTACATCTTGAGGGTCATTTAGTCAGGTTCGGTGTCGTGAGGGTCGGTTAGGGTGAGGTTCGACGTCGTGAGTTTCGGTTAGGGCCAGGTTATGCGCCGTTAGGTTCGGTTAGGGTTAGTGTCGTCATTAGAAAACATGGTCAACAATCTTCCACCGCATTCGGGATTGTTTATTCGTCGGTTCCTTTCACGTCCACAAAATCATGTGACATGCATTGGCCAATTGTGTGGCGGGCGTGATTCAAGTCCTGTGTATAGACTCACGTCGGGCGTGACTCTATCCACGACCTTACACTAAAGACTCATCTCTTTCAACTTGTATACCCACTGAAGCCTGCTTTTGGTTTCCCAGATCTATCAGATTTTCACCTGGCTTCTATAATGGATTATGATATTTTATGGCCATTTCACTTGAAGCAAGCATTGACTGATGTCTCTGAAATTATGATAGTGGTTACTGGAGCAGATTAGATTGGTCTTACATTAACCCGAGTGCCTCTGATTGGGTGAAGACACTTTATAAATTTATAAATACAATACAATACATTTTCCCGCCTGAATTGTTTTTCTGAAAATAAGTAAATTGACGGAACACATGGTAGAATGACAAAAGCACAACAAGGGTTATTGTTAAGTATTGTAGAATATATATTTTCTGAATCAGCACACCTCTGGCTCTAAAATGTATATCTAATTGTGAACAAAAGCTAATTTACATAGCACTCTTGCAATGTCAAAGGATGGTTAGTGCATTTCTCGCACAGGCTGTATCTGCCAGTCTCTGAGTTTTTATTCTTGGCACAGAATCTGTCCCTTTGTCTGACATGTGAGTTTGATAAAAATTGCTTGAGTATGAAAGAAGGTGTCTATCAGAACCTGGTGCAACTATAATGTCAGGTAAGTTCGCATGCTGTGCAATCAACTCAGTACCTGTACCTTGCTTATGCAAGGTACAGTCTGAAACCCTCTGCATCATATGTCCCAGTAAATGTAATATCCGTTATGATAAATGCTTTTGCCAGTTCCAGTGGTTATCATCAGAAGCTGATATTGACTGGCTGTGAGATATCCTGCCGACATGATCATCTAGACCAGTGCTGTCCAACCTGCGGCCCGCGGGCCGCATGCGGCCCGCCGGCTGATTCTAAGTGGCCCGCCCGAGCTCGCAAAATATTTCCAATTTCTGTAAACATGAAGTAAAAGACAAAGTCACTGGCCTACTTGCATAGCTATTCATTCGTAACTTGGCTTATCATTTGACAATGTGAACACAAAATCCAGTTCCCACGGCGCATTCATTATGACAACTCCATAATTAATTTAAATACAGTTACTAATTTTCAATAAATTTTAGTCGTTGCGTTTGAATTTACTGGTGCGGCCCTTGTCTTCAAGGATAACTTTTCTGTGGCCCGCGGTGTCAAAAAGGTTGGACAGCACTGATCTAGACGCTGACCATGACCATGACGACGACTAGTGCCATCTCTGATGCTGACTTTGAATAGTATGCACCTTCAGCAAATGTAGAATTCGCTCTTCATCAAACACGTGGCTTATTCTGAACATTGTACTCACTACTAGAGAGTGACATGGGGAATTTCACCGCGTGGAAACCGCGGCAACCGCGGTAAATCCCGCGGTAATGGGGACAACAATTGCAGTAATACCGCGGTAATGAGGACAACAATTGCGGTAATGGGGTTTACTCTCGCGGTAATACCGTGGTAATGGGGAATGAGCCGGCAATAAATCCAGGTGATGTTAAGAACTTGAGAACTGATCAGGAGATTTTTCATTTCCTGAAGCCTACTAGTCAGAAATAGTCATGACTTGGTTAATGCAAACTGTCGATAAGATAATAACAGAGTAACGCAGTCAGCAATACAAATAGCTTTGTAAGCTAAAAAATGTTATTTTTAAATTTGAATTGGTGTAATCGTTTTGCGGGAATGTGATGTCGTAGTAGTGGTGAATAGGCCGGAATAGGAGCCAATTCCGAAGCAAGGCCGGTATGGGAGCCAATAAATGGGCTCAATTTTTTCCATGGACAATTTACACACATGTATGATGTTGAGGAGATAACAGACACCGAAAAGTCAGCGATTTTCTCACGTTACCACCCATGCATATTTCCTAAACAGCCGTTATCTGCTACACGTTTATTGTTTAATGTACATAATCCATAATTCCTTCCCCACCCCTTTCCATTTCACCTTGCAAGAAAAACGATGTCAACAAAATGAAATAAATAAGATTGTTTTCTACAGCAGTTTGTAGGTACATTCTGCAAATAGGCATTTTTAATACTCACATAGAAAATACATACTTTGGTACAGCATGTACCGCTGTGCAATGTGTGCATAAATGGGCAGTGGCGTAATTTTGGGAAATCACTGCATAAAATTATTTTACCAAAATAAAATTATTTTCCTACCTACCTACCCAGTTTTTTTAACTCTGTTACCGGAAACACACCATTATTTTTTTGGCCTTATGTATGTATCTGGCTATTTGTAAAGCACCTTTTAAGAACCCCACAAGGGTGCTTTACATGGCAATATACAAAGATTTAAAGACGTGCATATTAAGATGGCCTGCAATTATTTCCGAAACATATGTTTAAAAAACCATTAATCTCTATTGTTTTCAGACATTATTTCAAAGTATGAAAGCGCCTGAACTGAACTGCCAATCATATGGGCACATAGCTGTAGTCATCTTGGCCAACATGGCCATAAAGTGCCTGCCCCCATTAAGTAAGAAGTTTAGCAGAAAAGAGGCTGTGGACACATCCCTAATATCCCACCATGGGATATGCATTCTAGTGCATAGGACCATCCTCCTGGAACAGTCTACCATTAAACTTACGAACTAGTTCATCACAGACAGCTCAAGAAATAATTGCAGGCCATCTTAATATGCACGTCTTTAAATCTTTGTACATTGCCATGTAAAGCACCCTTGTGGGGTTCTTAAAAGGTGCTTTACAAATAGCCAGATACATACATAAGGCCAAAAAAATAATGGTGTGTTTCCGGTAACAGAGTTAAAAAAACTGGGTAGGTAGGTAGGAAAATAATTTTATTTTGGTAAAATAATTTTATGCAGTGATTTCCCAAAATTACGCCACTGCCCATTTATGCACAGCATTACACAGCTGTACATGCTGTAAAGTATGTATTTTCTATGTGAGTATTAAAAATGCCTATTTGCAGAATGTACCTACAAACTGCTGTAGAAAACAATCTTATTTATTTCATTTTTGTTGACATCGTTTTTCTTGCAAGGTGAAATGGAAGGGGTTGGGAAGGAATTATGGATTATGTACATTAAACAATAAACGTGTAGCAGATAACGGCTGTTTAGGAAATATGCATGGGTGGTAACGTGAGAAAATCGCTGACTTTTCGGTGTCTGTTATCTCCTCAACATCATACATGTGTGTAAATTGTCCATGGAAAAAATTGAGCCCATTTATTGTTATAATATTATTAACGCTGCATAGAAAGAAATATGGTTTCCTAACGTCGTCTGCTTCCTACGAAGATTGGTTGCTACGAAGACTGGTTATTAAGGAGACCAGTTGCTAATGAAGGCAGTTGCTAAGCAGGACAGTTTCTAAGGATAACTGTTGCTAAGGAAGGCGGTTGCTAAAGGGGCCAAGTCTGACTTTGAAACTGGTTGCTAATGAGGCTGACATAGAGGCTGCTTGCTACAAAGCTTGGTTGCTAAGAAGGCTGGTTGCTACGAAAGTAGAATGCTATGGAGGTTGTAAAGTAGGCTGATAGCTATTTGGAGGCGTTACTTTTATAATGGCACGTACGATAATAGGTATTTCTGATACAATGAATATGGCAGTCAGATTTGTGAAATAACCCTGTCAAATTACCGTGAGAAAATCAACCACTTTCGGGTCTATTACCTCCCTCTCCAAACTCCACACTTTAGCCCTTTTATTGCTGTAATTTACGGCACCATTATTTCCATTGAAAGACCGCTAGTTTCCGAACGTCTCTGCTTGTTTTTTTAATTTTCCGTTAAAAAAAAAAAATTTTTAATTTTCCGAGTCGCGGCAAAAAAGAGACTCGGTCGCGTTACCGGAAACACACCATTATTTTGTTTTGGCCTAAATACACACAGGGACGGCATTTACTACTCAGATGCTAAAAAATCATACATTTCATAACTTCATTATACATCAGTTGGTCAATATCAGTATCTGACTAAGAACTAAAACAACTGTACAAATGTAAGAATCATAAGAAATTCTTAACCTTTACCACTCCTAATATTTTTTTGCGCCAGCCCCTCCAGCTCCGAATAAAACTGCAGTAAATACGACGTAACAACATACTCACTGTCTAACATATCAAGGTCCAATGTATGTATGTATGTATGTATATTTGTACGTATATATGTACACGGTGAACGGGAAAAAACCGAACCTCTACAAAAAAAGAGAAATTAACACCAAAAATGTAAACTATTTTATTCCCCACAATAGACTTAACTATATTTTATAATTATGCGCTATACCAGTTAGAAACTGACGTCACCGTGACGTCACTTGTAATAAGAATCCGTTACAAAATGGTGCTCCTGCTCACTGAGCTCGCGAGACCGTTGAACTTCTCACAAACGAACCTCCAGATTTCATACCCCTTGCACTTTGGCCTCCAAATAGCCCAGACCTTAATCCGGTGGACTATAAAATCTGGTCTGTGATGCAAGAAAAGGTTTACAAGACAAAGGTTCGCGATGTCGGAGAACTGCGTCAGCGCATAATACAGGCATGGGACGAATTTGATCAAGCTGTAATCGATTCAGCAATTAGTCAGTGGCGAGCTCGTCTTTGTGCGTGTGTGGAAGCCAAAGGAGGGAATTTTGAACACACATTATAACTAACAAATGATAGTTATCTGATTCATGTCCTATAAACTGAAGTTTCTCCATGTTTCATTAAAATGTACAAATTATTACATAAATTATTGCAGCAATAGGAGAGGTTCGGTTTTTTTCCGTTCACCGTGTATATGTATATATATATGTATGCATATATATGTATGTATATATGTATATATATTTATATATATATGTATATATATGATTATATACTTATATATGCATATATATATATGTATGTATGTAATTATGTATGTATATATGTATATGTGTATATATATGTATATATATGTATATATATGTATATATATACATATATATATATATGCATATATATATATGTATATATATATGTATGTATGTATGTATGTATGCATGTGTAAATATATATGTATATATATGTATATATATGTATATATATGTATATATATGTATAATTGTATATATATATGTATATATATGTATATATATATGGATGTTATGTATGTATGCATGTCTGCATGTATATATATGTATATATATGAATATATATGTATATATATATGTATATATGTGTATATATATGTATATATGTATGTATGTATATATGTGTATATATGTATATATGTGTATATATGTATGTATGTATATATGTATATATATATATATTTATGTATACACATATGTATATATATGTAAGTATACATAGAAACATGTACGTGCATACATACATACATACATACATACAATCATACATATATACATACATACATACATAGGAGCTCCTATAGTGTCTTCACAAACTAATGTCCGCCTAGGCCGGACATAGGAGTAAAGCCGGTTTTATATTTGTCCGGTCACAGCGGCCACTGGAGTGGTAAAGGTTAAACCACTGATTTTTTTCAAACAAGAGGCTATAACAGACCTGTAGATCCCAAATTCTAACTTCACCTCCCAAACATCCTGAGCCGAGTATATCATTGTTTGAAGGATGAAAGGCAATGCACCATGGAGTTCTAGGATGGCCAGTCAGAGTATGAGTGCACCTGCCAGTTCTTATGTCTGTCACTCGTATTGTGTGATCACCATGTGTTGATGCAATCCTTTTTCTGCAAGAAATCAGAAAAACTCGTTGAAAAAGGTCGCTGTCATTAAACATATAAAATCACAATTTTTATACTGTAAATACTTATTCTACAAATGTTTCTAATATTATGCTATAAAACAAACCATTTAAGTGGAATTACTGATTTAAAGTAAATTTAACATATTTTACCATGAAGAACTTAATAAAATACACATCAATGTCAAAAAGTATTTGATAAATTTTGCCAATTTGCATAGCCTTAGTTCAGTTGCATTTTAGTCATACCGTATTTTTCGGGCTATAAGTTGCGGTTTTTACATGAGAGCCGCGGGTGGAGTCTTATATAAAGGAGTGAACTGAGCAATGTGTTTAATAGCTAACTGCAGCTCTATTTGTTAATATTTATCCTTGGATCCTATCAACTACGTCAGGCATAGAATGAAGTACTTACCATTTAAAAAATCTAAGCAAACAGCAAAGGTTTTAAGCTTTAATTCCAAAATAACTAAAACTACTATAAAACCACAATACACACCAAATGTTGAAAAAAATTATTTCAAAAGTGTATGAAATTTAATTTTAACAAAAGGTGAGTTTTAGCAAGTATTTGATAATAATAATGGTCGCATATATCCCGCCGCCGTTGCCACCATTCAAGGTTTTAATCTTTAATTTCAAAATAACTAACGCTACTATAAAACCACAACATACACCAATTGCTGAAAAATATTATTTCAATAGTGCATATAATTTATTTGAACAAAAAAGTAATTTTTGTAGCAAGTATATGCTAATAATGGCCGTATATTTATGGCTGCAAACGGCACACGTGCTTAAATGAGTCGGAAGTCGCATAACGTAGAACGCTGCAAATCGCTTCTGAAGGTGTTTTCCCTTCAAATTATTGATTTTGTGAATTTTACATTTTTGGAATCTACATTATATAATGTATCGATAAAATATTAAAACTTAATTTATTTTGTTGTTTTTAATGTGTTATTTGTACAAATTAAATGACCAGTAAGATATAAAACCTCTCTACAAAGTCGTTTTTGTACGATTTAAAACGCCTTGACAGTGTCCACCTGGCGAAAGAACTCATGGTTGTAATACATTGTTGGAAAGCTTAGTCATAGCTCTATCGGATGAATAATTTCTTATTCGACCTGACCTAGTTAATCAACCAATAAGATGCTTCATTCATGAGCCATAAACTGGATCAGGGTAAATAAATTTAGACCCAGCCTAGCAACGGTGATCACGTGACTGATTGGCGCAAGGCTATTCGTCAGTTTTATAGGTCGCGCATGTTTACAGGGGTGCCGGCGGTCGCGCATGTTTACAGGGGTGCCGGCGGTCATTAAATTCATTTCAAGCGCGAGTATTAATTTCTACCGCATAATTCTTCTGTAAAACATTATAATGTCAGCAAGAAAGGATCAAGAAATCGCCGATGCGTTAAATACGGTACTGAAATGCAAATTACACGGTGCCAGAAAATCATAATCATTGCCGATTTTATAAATAATCTTTTTTTCGAGAACGCTCATGAATTGCAACTTGAATAATTTTTACTTTTTTAAAGCTTTTTTGTGTGATAATTTGGCAGAAATAACTACCTTGCTTGCCAGTTTATGTATGCCAAGTCTAATTAAACTGTGAAAAATTTAACCAACAATTTTACATTAGAAACTGATGTAATAGGATTTAACGTTAAAAAATAGAAAATGTTTTACTGCTGTCACATTTTTCACAATAAACGTGTTATTTGTGTCTCAAATAACTTTTTTATCTTTTCTAATATTGAAATCATGTTTGGCAGATATACTTGTCAATATCAGTAGTCTGTGTGTGCCAATTTTCATTTAATTTGGTTGAGTCAAACCAAAAGCCTTAGTTTGCTCAGGCCAAACTGAGATGCATCAGAGAATTTCAGAAAAACTGGGTTTCCCGATACTTTGTATTTCGCAGGATGAAAGTTTAAAAATTTAATAACTCCACCAGCACTTGGTCAATTTCGATAAGTAATGGCTCATTTTGAAGGTAATTTAACATAGAATAATGTGGAATACATAAATCAAATTCTTCAAAAAGTGCCTAGAGACTCATTTTACTGGTCACATATATGCGTTTGACTATCTGTGTATGGGTCCTCGGTCTCTGCCTACTCATGCGACGTATATATTAATTTTACACAAATTTTGCCATTTTTGAGTGACTGCAACGTATACAAAGGAGCAACATATAGTCCAGAAAATACAGTACATACATTGTATCACATCTTACCCATTGGGACTAAACTCCATAAGAACTGTAGATCTTGTTTGACCAGAAACTTCACATGGCTTTGTAAAACAAAAGCAAACAACAGAAATTAATGTGTGCAAACAACTAATATAATAGTTCTAGTTATTTCAAACACTATCATGATACTCATCACTTCATTTACTTAATGGCAAGTTATTGTTAAAAATTATCCATCTTAAACTTTCTTTATTACATATTTAATTCATTCAGTGAATCAAATGACAACTAGTAATCATATCATGAATTACAAGAAAGTGAGCAAATATGTCTGCCAAAAGAAGCAAATAGAAGAAAAAGTGAAAGATATCAAGCCAACAACTATCGATGATGACAGGCAGTTTTTGGCAATTGCTTTCATGCAGTAGCAACAGAGGATTCTTGCCAGGATATTTTGCCAAACCACTGCATAGATGCTCTGTAAAAAAGTGGCTACAAAATTTATCAAATACTTTTTGACATTGATGTGTATTTTATTAAGTTCTTCATGGTAAAATATGCTAAATTTACTTAAAATCAGTAATTCCAATTAAATGGTTTGTCCAATACTATGCTGCTAACACATAAACCAAAGTCATATTAAATACTCCAACAATATAGCAGTTTGGATAAAATGGTTAAAATGAAATATTTTCAATATTTCCTAGTTAACAAAATCTTGCATATTCCTCCAAATAAGTTCCGTCATTTAAAGCACAACTGTATAACTCTCCTAAACTGGCTAGAGCTCCTCTGCAATCAGTCTGAGCAAGAGGGCATTGGCAATGCTTGGTCTGATGGTGTCCCACTTTCCTCATTATTTACAATCTTCACTTCACCAATCAGCTCACTAGCCAATCACTTTGGAGTCCCGTTCAGCAGTACAACAAATACTCAGCTGGCTATAAACCCACTTGCAGGATGAACCTGTTTCAGT
Source organism: Aporrectodea caliginosa (assembly GCA_020284085.1). Lineage (NCBI taxonomy): Eukaryota > Metazoa > Annelida > Clitellata > Crassiclitellata > Lumbricidae > Aporrectodea > Aporrectodea caliginosa. The sequence continues at coordinate 2,432,010 of JACEVL010000128.1, read as the reverse complement.
ACGCTCCGATATAAAGCAAACTCAGTTATACTGTGACTCCCTCATTTTTCAATAAGAAACATTAATTTCTACCACAATGCAGGCTAGCATTCAACTATTCTTGCTATAATAATTCAGGGGTTCCCAATCTTTTCTATGCCCTGCACCCCTGGGAAATGTTTGACCAATATTCGCACCCCTACAAAAGTATTATCACATTTGAAGACACACGCATGAAATTGTTACTACTGAAATTTGTGCTTACAAGCTAGCCTTACAGGCCTACAGTATTACATGGATATAAACTTCTAATCTTATGGTCTTACCCATACTTGTCCTATGACAGCTCAAACTTTTTTAGTGTATTATCAATGCATGTCTTATAATTCATACTTTCCCTCTTTGTCGCACCCCGTGAAATGACATGTCATGTGCATGCACCCCAGTTTGGGAACCTCTGCTATAATTATTGGAAAATGACTTTGGCAAAATATTCAGATGCTTTTGCAATTTGCCACCTTCTAATCTAATCTAATCTAATCTGAACATTTGTACAGCGCTTCTCACAGCAGAGCTATTCAGAAGCGCTCTCAGCGTGACAGGCTCGTGAAAAGAGAAAGGTCTTTAAGCAGCAAAGAGATGCAGGTGAAATACCCTCCAGAATCATGCCACAAATTGCAATGGGAAGGTCATTCCAAAGTGAGGGACCCACAACAGCAAGAGAACGATACTGGGTTAGTGAGGTTCGCGACGGAGGTACAAAGAGATCAAGCCAGTCAGCAGAACAAAGAGGGAACGTGCAGAGAGCGGCTTACACATCAAGTCACAGTGGTACTTAGGCGCTAAGCCCTGCTGGGACTTAGTAACTAGGAGCAGGACCTTGTATTTGATTCCAGCCGAGACAGGGAGCCAGTGAAGATCATTAATCATGTATGTGGAGATGTGTGAGTATCGAGGAAGGCATGCAATAAATCTGGCTCTAGTGTTTAAGACAGACTGCACAGGGGACAGGTGAACCTTAGGAAGCCCAATTAGTAGAGTTACAATAGTTTATTTCTGCATTAGATTCAACAGGACACTGATGCCATAATGTACGTGGCAGGAGAGATTGCAACAATGTAAACTCAAAGACAACACATATCTCGATGACATGGGTGATGAGGGAAATAAAATTGTTCATGACAACAAGATTCAGAAGTATTT